>JAADVR010000406.1:0-30767 GCA_023335855.1 Pythium scleroteichum | reverse complement strand
TCCTCACAAGGTCTTGAAAGCCATGAGGCCCAGCAATGTTGTCGATCTGTCCACTCCCATCAGCCACCTACCGCTCCATAAGATCCACAAGGGCACGGACCACGCGCTCCACATTCTCGTCTCGTTCAAGGCAATCCCGTGACGGGTCTCTCACTACCATTGTGCAGGGAGATTGATGGGGATCCATCTCGTCCCATAAAGTATTACTACTCTCGGTGAGTTCCAACTTCAGTACACCACCCAAAAACCCAAAACGAGAGCAGCCAAGTTGAAGATGCTGACGACCTGGTCGCCCAATGTTGGCGCGAAACTGACCTCTGATAGATTATACGCACTCATTAGAGAGCGCACTGTGCCACTACTGCAAATGGGGCGCAAGACTGTGGTGGTCGCGCCGACGCTGCCGGCGAGCGCCAAGCTCTCGCGCTTCCACGGTGACGCGGCGGACTCGCCGCTCTACTCGATCGTGACGTGGACGAGTCGCCATGGCCGTGGAGCCGGTGCTACCGTCGTGCGCAAGCGGCAGCTCGCGCTCGAGACGGCGACCCATCGGCTGCTCGAGCTGCAGCGCGTGGGCGACAGTAGCGACAAGAACAGGAGCTGGTTCGTCGGCAACCACGTGCAGCAAGGTAAAAGTCTATTGGAGCTATCTATGCTCTTATGCGGTCGCTGAGATGGAGGTTTTGTAGATGGCAGCCTCGTTGTGTTGACGCCGATGGATCCGCTGTTTGTCTTGCTCCATGCTGTCGTGGACCAGAAGGAGCGGTATCTCTCGACGTACGACCTGCTATCGCGTGAGCAGAACACGTGGTGGTTCCAGCTCGGCCCAACACTCACGCACGCCAAGATTGAACTCATCTGCGACGTTCAGTACACAGGTGACGAGGCTGTTGACAATCTGTACGTGCGAGCGAACGAGACCAAGATCCTCCTGTGGCTCGAGGCCAAAGTCAAGCGTGTGGGTCGAGTACTGGCCGAAAATGCTGCCAAAGCAGCGGCTGCCGGTGCGTTTGACGCCAAGTTCGCGTTACCGGGGCAGCCAGTCGCCAAGCCAGAGGAGAGTGCGTCCGCCACCGAAGCAGAGGTCACGCCTGATCACATCGCTCGGTATCATCGAGATGCAGTGGATGTTCTCGGCGACTATCTTCCATCCAGTCTTGCCCAGGCCTTGACTAAACACTTGAAGTACGAAGTGCTCGGTGCTCACCTGCCCCTACCAAGTGACTAATATTTCCGTCGTTTTCTTGCAGCATCACGGTTGAGTCGGCTGCTTCAGCGACGACACCAAATGACAGTGAACCACTGGATGCAATTCGTCGCTTTGACCGCCGAGCTGCGCCTGAACCTGCAGGCTCGACTCCATCCAAGCGAACCGCAGCTCCGGCACACAACTCAGCGACTAAGAAGAAGAGCAAGCTCGCGAATGTCGACCGCTCGGGCATGAAGTCGATCTCGTCCTTTTTCGGTAAAAAGTATAAAAAGTAAATAGACCCTGCAACTTCGATCATCGGTAGTGCGCCCTTTCTCGAACTCATGGAACAAGGCCATCCACCAAATCATCGACGTGGCAAATCTGTGACATTCAACTTGAGGTGGAAAGGTCACCCCTCGTCTGACGGGTAACCCCCGTGTTGTAACCACCACAGATCAAAAGATGAACCGCCCAAGCAAGATCGATGTGACGGAGCATGCCGAGCTGCCAGCCTGTGCAGCAGGCGAGCCATTGCAGCGCAGTGCAATGAAATCTGGACGTCGAGATGTGGCCGCTCGGCTGCTCCAGTTCATCTCGCTGCTCGTACTATTCGCGTTTGGACTGATTGGGATCTCGCTGCACGCTCTGCGACCGACTGGCATCACCCACCCTGTGCTCAAGCGGCACATCGTGTCCAAGCTCAATCAGCACAAGATCCTCCACCTCCCAGCGAGCCCGCCTGTGTACACAATGATGCTGTTGATGAATCTCAGTGGTGTTGGTGGCGACGATGACGAGCACAACACTCTGCACGCGTTCACGAAGCGTGTCGCTCCTGAACTCGTTGTTGTCTCTGAAGCACCTTCCTCAAAGGCACTGGAGGCAATCGCTTCTGCTCTGCCAAGGCATGAACGCACCCAGAGCACCGAGGCACTCTCTGGAAGCTGCATCTTCTACAGTCGAGATATGTGGAGAGTGGACAAGGTCGGTTGGTGGAGTGGCCTGCTGTGCTTCGTAGGGCCCACTACCTCAGCTCACTACGTTTCGTCTTCCTTTAGCACGGTGCACTAGCGACGAACTCAACGTGCATGATCCACTGGGCTCGCCTTCAGTATGTGTGCACTATCCTGTGGAGTTGACCTGAACTTCATACACTTATTGCTAGCTCTTGGTGTTAGACCGACGACGCGGCATCACTCCGCTCTGGCGGTCGCGACGCTTGCCAACTGCGATCCCCATTCAGAACAAACCAAGATCCACGTCGCCGATTTGCGTCACAGCGCAGATTCAGCTGTCGAACGTCAACTACTGATCGTGGTGGGGGATGTCAATGGTCTTCAGGCCGTTGCCGAAGACTTAATCGATCCGTTCAACTTCCTTTACCAAAAAGCTACCGCAGACAATGGTGTCCTGGCCTCAGCCTCGCTCCGGCCGATCAGTGCATCCTCATTTCGCCTCCCACGACTGCCCGATTCGTTCTCGCCTGTGTCAATCGTTTTCGAGATTCAGTCGCCCGTCTAGCTCACACACAAAAAGAATGCGATAGATTTCCCGTTAGCTGATCCTCTCTCCGGTTGTTTTATCTCCTGGCAGTCGAGCCTTCGACGCTCATGCGGTGGAGCGCGACGAAGTCGTTCCATCCAGACAGAATCTTGACCTTGATGAACGACGCGTCACCGGGCTTGACGTTCTCACTCTCGACCTGCAAGTTTCCGTCGCTCTCGGGGATCTCTGCAAGCAAGCAAAGCATTAGCTCTTCGCCAATGGCGCTGTGATCAGCAGAAATCCTCACTGGATTCGTAGAGTTTCTCCCATTTATTCGGCGTTGGGCCGCTGCAGATCTCAACCTGGACTTCCTTGATGTTCGTGCTCCAAGTCTTGACACGCGAGACCGAGGCTGTTGTCGCGAGCTGCACAACAACTTCTTGCGGAAAGCTACCTGTGGTCATCCACTTGGTGGTGTTGTCCCTACAAGCTGCGCTTAGTTCTGCCAGCCAGTGCCCAGAGATCCTTAATCAAACACACACCCATCGAGGATGTTCTTGGGCGGGTAGTTGCTGTCGAAAGATGTGGCGGCCGTGACCTGCGCGCCTTCTTCGTCTAGCGTCAGGTCCATCGCTCGGTCGAGCAGCTCAAACCAAAGAGTCTTCGGAACGCAACGGACCAAGCAGCACAAATCGGAGGGGATGATTCAAAAATAACCATTCCAACCCAACCGTTACGACCGAATGCACCACTACGATCATGGCGCCGAGATAGAAGACTACCAAAAAAATCACACCGAGAAACCTTCTTAACGCTTCATTCATGAATCGCATTCACACGACGCTTTCTTCTGGGAGGCTCGCTTTTGCAGCCTCGGCTGGGGGAGCAGGGTCCGAGTTTGGCTTTGGCTCGCCCCCGCTGTCCGCAGGTACTGAGGGCAGTGGTTTCACCGGTGAAGTATCCTTTGTCGGTGTTGACGAAATAGTCGTTGCTGGCGCAGGCTCTGTAAATGTCGTCGTAGCCGATTCAGTTGGCGACGGAGAGGATATTGCCATGGTTGTTGGCGAGGGCGATGATGCATGCTGAACCGCCGAGTGCTTCTCCGGAGAACTGGATTTCTCTTTGCCTTGTGTTTCCCTACCCTGTGAAGACGGTGTTGTCGTCTCGCTCGATGCCAACGATACAAGTGGTGCCGTAGGGGCTGTAGATGGTGTTGTAGGGTCTGCCGGGCCACTAATCGAATTTGCTGGCGTTTTCTGAGGCGATTTTGTCGAGTCAGATGTCTTTGTGTGTTCAGAGGGAGTGGTTTCGTTGGCGACAGCTAATTTCGCACTTGGAACCGTGGGTGTTGGTGCCTTCTCTTCCACCTGTGGAACAGTTGTGTGACTTGCAGGCTCAGACTCGGCTTGTGAAGGAACCTTTTCCTCACGCCTGGTTTTATTGTTCGAGCGCTCAACGAAGTCGAGAACATGATGATAAAGCTTTTCGAATCCTTCTGACAAATGATCTGCAGCACGTGTAATTCCCGAACCGTCGTCGTTGAAAAGCTTGCAGTTTGCCCACACAAGCCGCACATCTTCTGCAAACGACCCGAGATGAAGAATCTTGCCGGCTCCGCTGGAACCCTGGATTGTACCTTTCCCACTCACCATGTACTTGTTGTCGACCAGCTTCTTCTCAATCGTCGATAGGTCCATCGGCTGCTTGACAATATTCGCGTAGTGTGGCACATTCTCAACTGGCACCAGGAATGGCTTCGAAAATGGATGCGACTTTAGGCACTGGATAATCTGTAAGCACTTGGACTGTACTGAATTCTTCTCTGCGACTGCCGCACCAAATGAGTCGAAATACGATGGCTTTTTGCACTCGGCGCACTGCCAGTCACCTTCCGGTAAATCCTCCTCTGTCATTCGTAGACACTTTAGATGGAACGAACGTGGGCACACGTCACAACAGACCAGATCTCCCGCGGCGAGGCATACTTCACAATAATCAAGGTTCGTGTCGAGCTCACTTTCGTCGTCACCGTCTCCTTCCTCAACAATTTCTTCATCTTCCGACTGTTTCATCTCCTCATCAGACACAGATGACGATCGACTACCGCGCGTGCGCTTTTGCGTATCTTGCCTTTGGTTCTCATGCCTGTGATGCGCGGGACCGCGAGATGGCTTTCGTTCCGATGCTGCAGGTGCAGGCACCGAAACTGCGTCGCTCTTGCGCTTTCTTGCATTGATCGGCGGCGGGGGAGCTGGGTCTCGCTTGCGTGAGGATACTTTTGGCTCCGGTGGAGCCACAGGACCTCTCGCTCGACGCCCACGTGGAGAAGGTGAAGGGGGAACGTCAGATATCGGAGGAGATGGCTGCTTGTGCCGTTTGTCTCCTGCAGACAACGGATTCGGTGCCTTTTGCCGATACGCGGCGCCACCTTCTTCGTCGTTTTCTTGTGTGGGGCGATTTGCGTACATTGTCGCATCGTTTCTCGCCGCGGCTTCACCCTCCTCGAAGTCGTAGCCCACTGAACCCACACCCTTGGGCTTGCCAGGGAGATCGGCATCGCGCTTCCTCTTCTGTCGCCTCAGGTTGCTATCCGCCTCGTCGTATTCCTCTGTAATCATGTTCGGTGGTTGGCGGTCCTCGGGGAATGGTCGTCTCTCAAGCACTTCCGTTTCGTACCCGACTTGTGAGTTGTCCATCATCTCACGAAAGCGGGGCTCATCGGGCTCAGCAAAATATCGAACCGCTGGGGTCACTCGTTGGTTCAAGGAGCTGAGCAAATCAACCAACGACTTTTCCGAGTCGGGGCAGTTGAGCACGCTCGCAGCTGAGGGCGACGCAAGATCAGTCGGGTCTTCTATGTTTCCTACTCCACGCGGCGTGGGTTCACGGGATCCATATCCCACATTCGCCGAGTCCAATGGGAACGGCACCGACTCCTTTGCCGCTCGCTTTGGGAATCGACCAAGTCGTGTGGAACCCTTCTCTTCGGCTCGCAAGTCTGCAGGAGGTGGCGATGCTTCATATGAGTAGGTACCATCCCCCATACTCGGGAGCGGCTTTTCTTCACTGTAGTAGGCGGTTCGGTCCTGTCGTCGGCTCTTCTCCTCGGCGTGAGACTCGACATAGTCGTCGCCGCGTCGTCGATGCCCATCACGCGCCTCCCCAACGACGGGAGGCGGCGTGGGCGTGTTCTGACGGGACCGCGAGCGGGCCATGGGGGGTTCTTCAGCAGGCACGACCTCGTGGCGTCTCGGCGCGACGTTGCTGTCGTCGATCTGGCCCGTGAGCCACTGCTTATACCGTGCGTTCTCCGCGTTGCGCTGCAACTGGCACTTAGAGCAGGGACAGGAGAGCGAGCACACGGTGCAGCGCAGCGCGCGCTTACTGACGGTTGGTTGATTCTTGCCAGCGAAGATATCGACCAATCGCACGCGGTGCATGCTGCGCAAGTGCTCGCGACAGAGCGAGTGGGTCGGAGAAAAATCCGGACAGAAGTTGACGACGGGCACGAGCTTCTTCTCCTTGTCACTGCAGAGGTGGCATACTCCGCGAGCGATAAAGCTGCAGTCCGTGTCGGCCACGAGCTCCTTCAGCGACTTGGCCACGATGGCCGAGAGCGCGTCGTCGCCCAAGCTCAGCTGCTCCCGAAACGGGTTGGCACTCGTCGTCGCAAAAGCCGATTCGCTGACACTCACGAGCGCTGCGATCGTAGGCGACGGCGAGCGCGAAGACCGTGACGCAACCGACGGCACGTCGACCGGCAGCGGCGGTCCGCGCGGAGGCAGCGCCGCCCAGTCGTCGGCCACGCGCATCTGCTTGAGCGGCGGCGGCGCGCCGGCGTTGCTGGGCGACTGCTCGTTCGAGCGCGTCTTGCTCATGATGGCGTCGAGCCAGACCTGGTTGGGCGGCTGCTTGCGCGGTCGTTTCTGCAGCAGCACCCGTCAGCGCTCGGTCCAAACAGAGGCCACGCGAGACGAGAAAGGCTCACCTTGTCGAGCGACTCGTCGCTCACGTGGAACATGGGCACTTCAAAGTGGCCGTGCGCGGGCGTTTCGGGCTCGTAGGGCGCGCTAGTGGCGCGAGGGCGTGGCTCGATGGGCGCCGCAGCGTCCTCTGCCGATCGCCGCGTGTGGGGCGCGTCGCGGGCCTCTCCAAGCGGCCAGGATGAGCTCGATGGGTGCGCGGAATTTTCGCGCTTTTTCGCCTCCTCGCGTGTCACCCGCCTGTACCGCTCGGCAGCCCACAAAATTACCTCTATTATCGAATAGTTCAGTATACCACACCAAAGGTCTTTGCAGTCGGGAAGCGTCCAACGAGGAACAGGTGGTGGCTTCCCATTCGGGACCCGCCCCGTTATGCCCATGTGGACGAAGCAAGAGCCATGAACAAAGGGGGGATAATACTCACTTGTAGATCTCATAAGGGACGCTCCACTATTCGAGTCAGAATTCTTCGGTGTCAATATTTGGATAAAATTACCAATCTGGTCCCTCCATATAAGGACAGCCAACCCCTCGTAAGAGTGACATGATCAGCCTAGGCCCTAGGCTGCCCTAGGCCCAGGGCCTTTGGCGCGAAACGCAGAATGATGACCTCTAACAAAGCATAGGCTGTGCCATCGTCCCCGCGGCGGGAACTGAACCCGGCACAGAAGTGTGGCGAGGTCAGTTCCACACCACTTCTGTACACCAAATTCACTGACCCGATAGTGACATATTGTGACAAACTTCCACTCACAGCCTTGAAGATCTCATAAGGGACGCTACATTATTGAGAGCAATATTCTTCGGTATGGGCGTCCCTTATGAGATCTATAAGTGAGTAATGGACGCGGCGGCAGGCCTCTCTCCGTGCCCTCTGCGGTTTTCCTATAACTCACGAGTGCTCGTGGTGCTGATCGGACCACGGCTCTGGGTTGTACAGTGCAGTGCACTCGAAAGGGCGCCGCCCGCTCTCGAAGAGGCGTGGGAGTTGGACGACAGCGTTCTCGTGAAAGATCGCTTTTTTGAATCAGGAAACAATAGTAGAAACAAAAAAATACTCGGCGTCGGCTTCCGTCGCCGACGCACAGCATTTCTTATCGTGGCGTTTATAGTACGTTTATAGTACGGTACAGGTTACATGGTCTTCTGCTTCTTTAAAATGCGATGGTGGACAGGGTACGCGTGGAAGGAGTGCGTGGGTATCACAGGTGTGGGCGCATAGCGATGGACAGCGGGAGTGGTTGGTATGCTTGCAGCACAAGCGTGGTGGTGAGCGAGCAGCCACTTGACGCTAGGCAATCGCTTGGGCATTGGTGGTTGGGCCACTCGGCTCCCCTCCCGCGACCGAACCCGAGGCCGCTTCTCTTGCACTTGCACCGCGTGATTCGCGGGGGGTAGCTCGCTTCTATTGGTAGGGCTCGGCGTCGAGGGCAGCGTTCGCCGCACTTGGTGCTGCCGATGCTTCTGCTTGACATAGTTGTCGAGTTCGTCCCGGTACTCGTCCACGAGCGCCGCGTTCACGCACAATAAATTAGGTTCCTCCGGCTGCAGCCGCGCCTGGATGTAATTTTGGACTTCGAGGAGATCGCGCTCGAAGTTGTGCGCGATGTGGCATTCACCTCGCGACGGGAGCATGCTGTGGCGAGTCGGCGAATGGTGTGACTGCGAGGCGACAGATTACGCAGTGGGTGGTGACGCGTGAGAGCTTGCACGGAAGTATCGTAGACGTGTAGGACTGGTGCACGCCAGTCACACGCTGGCCGCTGAGTCTGAAAATGGATGCGATACAAATCGCGATCGCTTCAATGTCCATTGCTAGCCATCCTGACCCACGGCCTAGCCAATGTCACACGGCTTCCAATTGACAGGACACTTTTTTCAGCAGCTCAGGATACATGACCATCACTCTGCATTCGAAAACCTGTGATCGCGTATTCTGTCCAGCACTCTTGCAGTCGGATATATCCATTCTCGCAGGTTTTGCAACCCAGAATCGGGGAATTTGGACCCTCCCATAAACGGGGCAGAGGTGGTTGATCGCCAACCTCAAAGCGATCTGATTGGTCCAGCTCAATATTATCTGGAAAATCTTTCTTTTCCAATTTCAGCCAATCAAAAACGTTAAAAATTCCAGGTAAGTCGCCCATCCCTCGAAAGCGAAGAGCTCACCTCCGTCATCCGCCCGAAGTGGACTGCGTCAACGCCTTCCGGTGCTGAAGGACCATGGCGCTGGCGCTGCCCGTGGACCGCGTGCTGGCCACGGGCACGTTCCTCTTCCTCTCGTCCTCGGTCGCGCTGCTCTGTCTGCGCCGCAAGAAGGCGCGCCACCGCGCCTGGCGCCAGCGCGTCACCTACAAGAAGATCTCCAAGCAGTACGGAGCTCTTTCGGATCTTTGGTCGTCTCGTGCCGGTTTGACACGGGATGGATTGCTGGAACAGGTCGGACGTGGGCCAATGGTTTGGATTGGACATCGGCGGCACGCTCGCCAAGATCGTGTTCTTCGAGCGACGCGATATGGTCGCAGCCCCGACGGGGACGGCGGCAGCATCGGCAGCTCCAGCGCTACCGGCTGCGGCCGCGGCGCTGGAAACCCACCGCAAACGCCCGCGATCGCCTTCGTTGGAGTTTGCTGCGGGAGAAATGACCAAGTTCATCTTAGAGAACGAGCTCTTTGGAACGACAGGCGTGCAGGACGTTCGGCTGAGGGTCTACTCCAAGGCGCTGCAAGGGGTGAGCGGGTTGGCAGGTGTTCCATGGCTGTGCTCAGAATATCAGAACTCATCGCGAATATCCAGGTGTTCCATTTTATTCGATTTGAGACCAAGCATACGCGCGAGGCCATCGAGTTCATCGCGGCTCAAGGTCTCAACCAGTCGCTGCGATCAGTGCCGTGCACAGGCGGTGGGGCCCACAAGGTGAGAGTCCTTCAACGAACAAGATCGTGTCCACTTCTCCCTAAACCACTCACTTCGTTTGGCCTGTCTGCTATTGTAGTATGAGCCCCTGTTTGAACAGCTCGCGGGCATCAATCTGGACAAGTACGACGAGATCGAGTGCACGATCCGCGGCCTCAACTTCCTCCTCACGACGTTGTCGGATGAAGTGTACACGTTCGACGACGTCGATATCAAGTCGATGGCTGCGTCACGCATGAAGGTCATCCAGTACGACATGGACGAGGACATCTTCCCGTATCTGGTGGGTACCGTGTTGCTTTGTTTGAATTTGATATCACTCTCCGGACCTCATCACCGTTTTCTTGATTTTCTTTAACAGCTCGTCAGCATCGGCTCGGGCGTTAGTGTGCTCTACGTCAAAGGACCGAACGACTTTGTCCGTGTGAGCGGCAGTAGTATTGGCGGTGGGACCTACTGGGGGCTCTGTCGTCTACTCACCAAGTGCCGCACGTACGACGAGGCGCTCGACATCTCGGTGAACGGCACCAACTACAATGTGGACATGACGGTCGGCGATATCTACGGTGGCTCGTACGAAAAGTTTAATCTCCCAGCGACGACCGTGGCCAGCAGCTTCGGTCGCATGATGACTCAATCTCGTGAGAACGTCTCGGACGCCGACGTCGCGCGCTCGCTGCTCGTCATGGTGACGCAGAACATCGGCCAGGTCGCGTTCCTCAACTCGTGTCTTTACAATACCAAGCGCATCTTCTTCGTGGGCAATTTTCTGCGCCACAACAAGATCTCGGCGCGCACGCTCTCGTACGCGATCAACTTTTGGTCCAAAGGAGAGATGCAGGCTCGCTTCTGCCGACACGAAGGATACCTCGGCGCGCTCGGTGCCTTCATGAAAAACGCCGAGGTCTCGAGCGCCCACGGCGAGGACTTCGTCTCGGCGCTGCGGTCGACTGAGTCACCTCGCGCGGCTGCCGTGGTCGCCAACTAGATGTTTTTGTGCCACAAAATGTACGTTTGATTCCTCTGTTTATCACACGTCGCGAAAATAAGAATGACAGACGACAATGTACCTACACGTTCTCGATGTGCTTGAAGTTGGAGGCCGGGTCCATATCCGAGAGGGCGCTTGGGTCGGCCAGCACGGTTGAGTTGCTGCGGAACCACTCGATCACATTCTCGCGGTTCTTCTGGAACGAAAGGAACGCGTCCACCAGCGCCGGCGTCGTCGCGATCGTCGGATCCAAAGCAAAACCTTCTACACGCAGCAGTGTCTGGTTGATGCGGCGCATGGTCGATTCGCCCGAAGTGGACGCTGCCGGCAGCGCTAGCAAAAGCTCTGCGAGCGGAGCTAGCAGCGGGAATCGCAACTGGTTGAGCTTCCACCAGGCCATTGGGTCCACGTTGCGCTCGGCCAGCGGAAGAGACAGGAAGGCCGTCAGCTCGTTCGTCCATGTGGCCGTGAGTTCGTTGTTGTGACCAGCGCTATCCTTCGATCCGGTCGATGGAAGCTGGGCGAGCAAGTCGTCTTCCTCGTCATCGTCGGGGCTCGGCTGATTGCCTTCTTTGGTTGCAGCAGCAATGCCACTGCCATTCTCAGGCTCCGACGAAGCGGACGCCGCGTTTTCATCGGACGGGATCTCGAGCAGTCGGCGCAAATAGCCCTCGGCCTCGACGCGCTCAATGTCTGGCACGAGGTAACAGCAGTCACGATCCTTGTACCGCGGATCTAGCAGTGTCGCTGCGAGGGACAGCGGGGACAAGTGAGCAAAGCGATCGCGTAGATCCTTGGCAATGAGAAGGTAGAACGACTTCCACGACAACACGTCGGACGAGTCACCCAGCACGCCAGCGTCGATGCTCGCCGCTTGCTTCTCGATGAACTCGACCAGGAACGCCGCGATGGTCGATGCGCTCGAGCCGCCGTCTCTGTAAACTTCCTTGTCACTTCCGTTGCGTTTCTGCTTTTCGCCTTCAAAGGCATCGGCGTAGCGAGCGAACGATCGCAGTTTCTTGGCGACAGTAGCAAGCCACTCGATCAGAGAAGCCGAGAGGAACTCGATCTGGTAGTCCTGTGAAATCTGCTCAAGCGTCGTGAGTGACTCGTGAATATCGCGGACAACTTCGTAATAGGACCGAGGCGTCTCATCTTCGATGACCACGGCTGGGTCGATCAACGGACACTTGCGCTTGACCGTCGAGTGGGCTTCTGGCTGCTGCGCGACGCGGCGGAAGAAGTCGTCCAAAGCAAGCACGTGATGCGGGAAACTCGAGGCAAACACTGACTTCTTGACGCAAGCACGCAGCACCGTCGCAGCACACGGGATGACGTGAGTTGGGTGCGACTCACCCGAGAGCAATCGGCCGTCGAGGCTCTGGGTGATGAACACGCAGGGGAGCTCAGCAGGAGAGATCGTGACTTCTGAACCTTCGCGCCATGGAAGATCGCCGATGACACAGGCAATCGCCTTGTCTTTGATCCCGGCACGCTGTCCCACCACAAAATAAACTCAGTTTGACTGCCCACAATAAGGCCAAGAAACCAAACTGCCACTACCTTGAGTGTTTGGTCAACGAGGGACTTGAGCGTAGGCAGGTCCACGCCGCTGCCGACGGGCGTGCAGCTAAGCGTGACGTGGTACGGTCGGAAGTTAATGCTGAAGTGGGCCGAAATGGCCAGGTACTTGGCCGTGGCACTGATCTCGGGCGACGGATGGCTCCAGGCCTCGAGTGAGATGGCCACCTGCCAGAAAGGTTCAGTCAGTCAGCTCCATCAAACATGGCAATGGACAGGATCTAAGTATGCACGTACCCCACGGGTTCGCGCCAGGAGCATCTTGGTCGTGAGTGCAAGGCTCTGCTGCAGCATCAGGATGTTCTTGGTCACAGCGTCTTCGTCCGGCAGCAGCGACTTTTTGTCCGCAAGCAGCAGCTGCGCAAAGTTCTGGAAGCCCGGCTGCGTAGCAAAGTTCATCGGCAAATTCTCAGTCAACACCATTAGCGCTAACGTTGTATACAAATTCCAAGTCAGTCTCAACTGTGACACCCCAGTCACCACCGCCTTGCTGCTCACCGAAATCCTGCGCGAGTTGCTCCGCCGAGCACGCCACCTGTCCGGGCGTGATCACCTCGCGCGGGTGGTCCTTGGTCAGCGTCGCCGCCGCAGCGGCGGCCGCAAGCGCCGAGGCCGACGACGGGAAAAACGCCGGCCAGCCGTCTTTCTTCAGCGCAGCCGCGAACGGCGCGCTAAACCCTGGCACGGCCGCCGCCGCCGCTGCGGCCACGAGGTGCGGGTACGAGGCCGCGAACTCGGCGGCCGTGGGCATGGCCATCTTCTGCCGCTTGACGCTGCGCTTGTTCTCGCGGTGTTCCTCACACACGGCGCTGGCCTGCTGGTGGGCCGCGTCCGTGCGCCCGGCCGTGCGCAAGTGCGAGAGCAAGTTGGACGAGTGGTGGCCCTTGATCACGCGGTCGCAGAACTTGCAGACCGAGTTGCCCATGGCGTCCTTGTCGAAGTAGGCCCAGACGGCCGAGACGCTCGGCGGCGCGTTGCCCGTGGGCTGCGAGGACGAGGCCACGCTCGTGGGCGTGCCGGCGCCGCTCGAGACAGGCGGTACGACCACGGCCGCATTGCCGTTGCTCGTGAGCTCGTCGGCCGAGTCGAGCGCTTCCCGCTTGGCCATGGAGACGATGAAGCCACTTGGAGGGAAATACCGGTCTCGCAGGTCGCCACCGGTTTCGTACCAAGATGGAGGGGAACCGAATGAGAGCGAGCGAGGGAGGGAAGCCACCCAAAGAGCCCGCCCAGCAGCTCCAGTTCAAACGGGAAGATAAGGAATAAGGTGGACTACATGAGGTGAGGGTTTGGATTGGTGTGGTGAACATAAATCGAGGATGGGATCGTGCAAGGTACGAGAGGAGAACTCGGCGACCATGAAGCTGCTCAAGAAGCAGGTGAGCGAGAAGGACGGCGCGGGGCTCGTCGTGCTGCGCGCCGAGGAGCCCGAGGACATGTGGCACGTTTATAACCTCATCCACGCGGGCGACTCGGTCAAGACCGTCACGATCCGCAAGGTGCGTGTGAAGATTCCCAACCAGAACGACGTGGGCAGACCTGCTGAAGAGATCTTGGCTGTGCGCAGGTCGTTAAGGAAGGTGTGACGGGGTCCACCAGCAGCCAGCGCGTGCGCTTGATGCTGCAGATCGAGGTGCGCCCGTTGTGGTGCAGTATGGAGACAGGACGAGGACTGAAGAATGCGTTGATTCAAACAGGTCGAGCAGATCAACTTCGATCCAGTGCAGTGTGTGCTGCGCATCAAGGGCAAGAACTCGCTCGAGAACCAGCACGTCCGCGTATGTTGCTTGCTTGAGGTTGGTGAGTATCGTCGGCTACTGAACTGATGAGATTCGTTCTTAGATGGGCGCGTACCACACGCTGGATCTCGAGATGAACCGCGACTTCACGCTGACCAAGCCGTGCTGGGACGTCATGTCGCTCGAGCGGATCGAGACGGCGTGCGATATCACCAAGAAAGCTGAGGTCGCGGCCGTGGTCATGCAGACAGGACTCGCACATTTGTGTCTGATCAAAGGCCACATGACCGTGCTCAAGGCCAAGATCGAAAACAGCATCCCTAAGAAGCGCACAGGCAGCTCGAACCACGCGAAGGGGCTGGAGAAATTCTACGAGAACATCGTGCGGTCGATCAAACAGCACATTGACTTCAAGATCGTCAAATGCTGCTTGCTCGCGAGCCCGGGCTTCGTTAAGGACGACTTCCACAAGTTTATGATGGAGCAGGCCATCCGCCAGGACGACAAGTATCTGCTTGAACACAAGTCCAAGTTCGTGCTGTGCCACGCGTCGTCAGGCCACAAGCACGCGCTGGATGAAGTGCTGAACGAGCCGACGGTGCAGTCGCTCATCGCCGATACCAAGGCCGTCGAGGACGTCAAGGCGCTCGAGACTTTTTTCCGCATGCTCCACACGGACCAAGACCGTGCGTACTACGGATTCAAGCACGTCTCGCAGGCGAACGAAAACCTCGCGATCGAGAAGCTGCTCATCACCGACGAGCTCTTCCGCCACCACGACATTCAGACGCGCCGCAAGTACGTGGATCTCGTCGAGAGCGTGCGTGACAACGGTGGCATCGTGCGATTGTTTAGCAGTCTCCACGTGTCGGGCGAGAAGCTCGGCCAGATCAGCGGTATCGCTGCGATCCTACGCTTCCCCATGCCCGAGATCGACCAGGGAGACGATGAAGACTCGGACGACTCCGAGGAAGAAGAGGCTCCGCATGACAGTGGAGTGGGCGACCTCTCGCTTGAGGCCATTGGTATGTAAATACATCGTATTAGCCGCTGCTGTTGTGCTGCGTGACGAGCGCCGAGACCTTTTTGTCGAAAAGCGGCGACTTGATCCGCTCGCCGATGGGCGCGAACGGGTTGGAGATCGCGTTCACGTACAACTTGTGCAGCTCGGCAAAAAACTACAATTACCATGCAGGTCAGCCCAATGAGAGCTTCGAGGCAAGGTCATGTACCTACCAATCGCAGCTCAGAGTCGCGCACGGGCGTGTCCTGCATGATCGCGATGAGCTTGACAGACGTGTTGGTCACGTAGCCGTAGCTGCGCAGCAACGAACAGAACTAAGTACATATATCCACGAAGAGCTCCTCAGCAGCGAGAAGACGCACACGCGGTAGTCCTCGATGGGGCCGAGGAAGCCCAGGTACATGTCGTCCTTTGCCGTCATGGTACTGGCCGCGCGCATCTTTTCCTCGATGATGTCGAGCGACACGTGCGCCACGTAGTGGAAGCCCAGATCCTCATCCTCTTCGAACTCGCGGATGTAGAGTGGGCCATTCTGCGAAGTACAAGCCGCGAGAAGGCGCATTAAGACCGCGAATGACACACGCGCACGGTCAGATCCACTGAGGAGGTGCAGAGAGCGTGCAGAGAGCGCCGTACCGCCGCACTGACGACCGCGACGCACGCGATCATCTTCCTCTGAAGCTCAATCTTCGATCAGGTCGCAGAATATGACCCCAGCCACAATTTGGAAACGCTCTGAATGTTGCTAGAACGTTGCACGAAGGTGAAAGTTGAACTGCTCAATACTCCAGAACGTCACCAGCCAGTATTCCCGTCCTCCTCCGTCACGACGGGACTCTCAGCACCGACAGGTGTCGGTGGTCCATTGGCATCTGTCAGTGTTGTGGTGTCTAACGCAACAGCTTGAGTTTCAGCAACGTTCTCGCTCGGCTTCTCGGCTTCTTCTCTCGATGAGGCCTGCCTGGCTTCGTACTTGGCCTCCATGTCGCGCCAGATCCGCTGGATCTTCCTCGCGGCTGCGTCCATGACTTTGGATCGTCCTTCACTTGTTAATCCACCTGCAGGAGGTGCATCTACATCGTTAGCACCTGGCGAGATAGAGTCTGCTAGAGCAGATTCGATCGGGTCGTGGATCAGCGACGTCGCGGTGTCGATCGCTGCCTCACAAGCGCGAATCGTCTGGTCCGTTGGATCTATTGGAATGTCTAGCTCGTGAACAAGTGGATCTGGTGTTGGTTCTGGTTCGCGCGCGTGGTTGTCGTCGTCCTCCTGGAAAGTCTCAGATCCATAGGCGTCCTGAGACCGTGGCGTGTCGTCTGCAACAGCGTCAACGCTGCCGCGAGAAAAATCCACGGGCTCCACCGGATGGTCTTCTTCGATGTGGTCACTAGAGGCGGCTTCAGCTGGTGACAGGAATTGGCTTTTTTCCTCGTGTACTTCGTCACCGTGGTGAGTCTCAGTCTCAATATTCGAGGTTTCGGTCACATCTGTGTCATTGGGTATATCCGAGACGACGCAGTCTCGTGGCCCAACAACAGCAAGTGCTTGAGCCCTGACTTCCCCGTCATCATCTCCATGGGCAGACTCAGTAGCCCCCTCGTCCAGTTCTTTTACCTCATCGGCTTGAGTATCAGCTATATCTGTGTGCTCAATCTCACTGGGGGTGGCCCTTTTATCTTTCCCGCCGTTTTCGACTTCGACTCTGCTTTCGTCAACACCCTCAGTACGATTTACATCATGCATGGACGTATCGGGGTCCTTCATTCCATTCACAGCAGTGATAGAGTCGATCACTTGGCCGTCAGAGTGTTCCAGTTCGTCGTCGCTAGTGACATCTACGGCCACAGCCTCGCTTCTCTCCTCGGTCACATTCGTCGGAGCTTCCACGCTAATGTGAGGCACAACTGGGTTCACGTCCTCCGTCTTGTCCGAGATCTCATCGACCTCGTCACAGATATTATGATCGACAGTCGACTTATGAGTCGCCTGTTGATTAGCTTCCTCGGGCTCGACGTCGGAATCCTCATTGGCGTCGTCGTCAAAAACCTCTTCTTCATACACTTTCGGCTCAACACGGGTGGGATCAGAAACTGATGGCGACAGATCTAAAGGAGTATCAACCGCGCCAGCGACCAAGTCAGCTTTCTCGTCACCATCGGTTACTCGGTCTCGTTTAGACCTCCACGCATTTTGAATCTTTGTGGCACTTGCTTCCTCGACTCCCTCATCGGCAACAACGTCCACGGTACTATCGGGACGTGGGGGCGTAATAGTTCCTTCCGCTGGTTCCACATCTGCTGAGGGAGAATTCGTTGCGTGGCTCTCGATATTAGCTGGACTTTCAGGCCGAGTCGTGTTTCGGTCAGTGGAGGTCTCCTTCGTGCTGCTCCGCCGTTCTTCTCGGTTCTTTCTCCTCATCTCAGCCTGCGCAGCAGTTTCTCGCTTGGCTCGAATCCGCAAGTTCTCCTCCAGCTCGCACTCGGCTTCGAGCTCTGCGAGCCGCAACTGCTTCTGATACTCGGCTTCGATCGCTTGCCGGCGTGTTTTCTCCACAAAGCTCTCTCGTCCCGTCGTTCCGCGGTCTGTTCGACTGGCGAATCTGACTTCTTGATCGTGGGAAAACCGCACCGGCGCCACAATTTGCGGTTGCTGGAATATTTCGACGCGGTTATCTCGTTGGTTCCCATTGCCTTGTCTTCGGCTCGCTGGCTTACTCTTCGGCTTGGCTGGCGCGACAATATCACCTGGGCGAGAGACCTTGAGTTTACCAACGACGGTGTACTGGCTCAACTGTGCTCGCAGGCGTTGGATCTCGGCGTAACACTCTTCGATTTCAACGTCAAGCTCTTGGTACCGGAGAAATTTGCTGCTCAGAGGGTTTGTGGTTGAACAAACGGACATCGCGAGGATATTTGCGATCGAGTAGTCTTACCTGCTGAATCGAAGCTTGTCCAGTTCGCGCTTTCGCTCCTCGGCAACCGCTTCAGCGTTGGCAACCTGTTTCAAACCCAATAAACGTCAGAGAGTGGAAGTTACGACTCTTTCTCGCCCACATACACGCTGCTGGGTTTCCATGAGCAGTCGCTCGACGACCTCGGCCCGCCGTTTCTTAGTCAAGTCGGCGTCTTGTGGCGCTCGTAACACCGCAAACACATTTTGCAACTAGCTCCATCAACAATGTTGGCGCCACGTTAGAAACGCACTTGCTATAGGATTTACTCACGTCTTTGTCCTTCTTCCTGAGCACTTCCTGCAGCTTGCGGTGGGCTGTCTTGAGCTGCAAGATCTCGGCATCCTACCCAGTCCTCAAACAACTACGTTCAAACTCCCACAACGGGCCCTTGAGTGGGGGTGTTGACGTGTTGCCTACCCGTTCTGCGAGCTGCTTCTTTGTGTTTCGTAGCCCCTCGCGCGTGCGTTCAAGCTCCAATCCATGCTCCTCTGCCTGTGCCGCGCCAGAAGCGGGGGGCTTAGAACTGAACCCTTCCGCTCAGTCAACCACGATAGCCGCACCGAGAGATGCTCGTAGATAGATGAGTTCCCAGCAGATTTCATCGCACTCATGCGAACGTCGCGCCGGTTCGTGGATAGATGAGTGGAGTGGGCCACATCGATCCAGTCATTCGGTAGAAAGTGCAGACAGATAGAGTAACATGGCTACATTCCCATGGCGGGGGGACGCAGCTTATGGTGGTCGGTTCCTCGCTAAATGTAGTGGGCACACGCCCAGGCTCTCGCGCTCCACGACGCTAGCTGCCTCCGCGTCCTGCAAATTCTGACCTGTTAGCCAACCATGCGATGAACTCAGGGGCCATCTCGCAAGTTCATCACCCGACTACCCGAGACTGCTGTCCAACGACCTACTTCCATGGCTCGCGAGTATGACCGTGAGCAGCGTTGCACGTACATGAAAAGCCGAACACAGCTTAGCTATTAAGATCCACAATCAAGTTGAACACACAGTAGACTTCATCATCATCATCACCTCGTGTATACTGTATTGCCAGCCCGCCATCACCCTCTACGTGAACTCTGTATGTGCTAACGGAGCCGTCCTTCTCGTGATGCCCTTTTAAGGGCGACACGGCTCCGTTACGAACATTGACTCTTGGCTGGGTCCCCCAGCCACTCTCGAGCCGGCACGGCGAGACTCAATATCACCACCAAATTTCATGTTACCAAAGTTGCAGGAAGGACACATTCCAGAGAAGACTAGATGATTTCGATGCAGTATCAGGTAGTACGGGGCTCGCAATTGTTGGTAGACCCAAGTCCAGTTCCCCCACACTCAGCAGCCATCACCACCGGCGATCTTGAGGCAAGCAGTGCTGGTGAAGATGCCGAGGATGTTGGTGGTGACCGTCCAGACCAACGCAAACGTGAGATAAAAGACTGTGAGGCCGCCGAGAAGCTTGCTCGACTGGCTGCTACTCTTGAGCTGCTGGACCTCGGCCTTCTGGCGTGGCAGCAGCACTAAGAAACAGAGCGAGAAAAGTTTACAGGCGTACATGATGAGCACAGAGATGGTCACGTCCGTGCGGATGTCAGTCGAGTCGGACTTGATGCGCTCCGTTGAGAAGTCCATGGCCGAGTCCACGTTCTTCGCGATGGTGTAGGCTAACGGGCTCGACAAGTTGGACACGGTCGTGAGCAGGCCGTAGACGGCGCCTTCGTTGCCGACACCAGCGAGCTCGACGGTCACGTAGGACGAGACGATAAAGCTGATGCCCTTTGGCAGGTTCTGAACGACAGGCCCGCCCAACCAGAACCATTTGTTACGAAAGACATCCCACACAGTCAGCAACGTCACGATCGCATCCAGCGCGATGACGGCGACCATAGTCACGATCGGCATCATCCGCCAGCTCCAGCCTTGCCCGTGATCATCAAGGCGCCGGCGAAGATCAAGTCGCTGAAGATGCCAAAGACTTTCTCGGCGAGCGGCGTGACCTCGGCCCAGTAGTCCTGGATCAGGTTCTGCGCCACGTACGTGAAGTTCTCAAACACGCCCGAGAACAACTTGTAGAAGGTGATTTGGTAAAACGCGCGGGACGTGATGGCCTCCCACAGCTCGCTGATGTAGTCGTTAAAGTTACAACGCGGGGCCTTGTCCTCCTTGATGAAGTACCAGGTGATAGGGATCACAGGCAACAAGCAGACAGCGAGAATCGCCATAAGCGTCGGGAAGCTGATGGAGAACGAGAACTGGCCTCCGTAGTCTTCTCCGTTGAAGCCGAACACCTGGGTCAGCTGGGCGATAACTGAGAACAGTGTACGCGTCGGGTAGATGATCGTCTGCGTGCGGCCGCGGATCTCCACGGGTTCTCTCTGCGCCAGCTCCACGACTACAGCATCGGCAGCAACGTCGGCCATGAGGTAGCCGAAGGCTGCGAGCATCATGAGGACCACGTACTTGCCGCCCTTGTCTTGAGCTGCGAGATTGAACGAGGCTTCCATCTCGGGCGTGTAGTCCTCTGGCTTGACAGAGCGGTACTCCGCGATCGTGTAGTACGGCTTGCCGACAGGCGAGCACGCCATGATGACAAGCATGAGCATGCAGAGCGACCAGCCGATGATCATGTACGGGCGACGGCGGAAGCCGAAAATCGGGAAGCAGTCCGTGACGATGCCGTACAGAACCTTGAAGGACCACGGCAGATCCATGAGTGTGGACGCCGTGATGGTCTGGTTGCCGTGCATGTTGAGGTACTTCTGAAGAAACGGGTAGACCGTGTTGGGCAGCGTCCCGTAGACGAAGCCCACAGCCGCGTACTGCACCACGAGGCCGATGTAGTCTCTCGAGAAAATGTTGGGCGCAACACCTTCGCGCAAAGCACCACCGCCGATCTCAATATCGGGCGTCTCGAGTCCAGCATAATTGGTCTCTTCTTTCTCTTTCTCACGAGTCGTACTGCTGATATACGAGAGGCACTCGACAATGTCGACGTGCTTGGGCATCTCGGCTTGCTCGTGAGTTAGCACGTCCGACCTGAGGCAACCGAGGCGATTCCGAGAGTGAGGTGAGAGGACGGTCTCGACCGCCAGAGCTGCTTAAGGACGGCGAGCAGGAGAGGCCCCCTTGGAGGGAAGAAGAGCTTCCCCCTGCTCACCGATAAACTCCACGCGCGCCAGCGTCTCCAGGTTGTGGATAAAAGAAAGTCGGCGCATCACGCGAATTTGTCGGTTGTCTGTTCAAATGAGGGCTTGGAATGGTGTTCACGTCGCCAAGAGTGACGTGCTTGTCTCGCATACAAGGCAACATGCTGAGCGCTACTGTCAGGACTGATCGAAGCTGTTTATTGTTTCAGTCAGAGATGAGTCGCCACGCTGGATTCTGGATAAAGCGTTGCATCCGGGGGCTACCAGCTCATCGTCCAGTTGAAGGTGCAGAGAATAGTGGTGGCTCTCGCGGGAATGGTTGTATGTGCACTTGATCAAGCAAAATACTGTTTGAACTGGGGTCGCGATCGCTCACATTTCCGTGAACGCGTTTGCATAGTGTCCGGTTTGTCGAATCACCTCTAGATTCCGCAGACTGCCCGGCGCTAAGAATACCTGGCAATGTAGTACTTCGAAGTAAAGCACATCTCTTCGTAACTGGTTCCTTTGTGTGTCCAGGTTTTACTGCAATGCAACGTCGCAAAGAAGGACCACGGGCCCGTCTTCTCCATCAGCGGCCAGTTCATTGCAGCAGACAAAGCCGTCCCTCGACATCCCCTGAGCAGCAAGTTTTGTGTTCACGGCGTCTGATTGCACATAGACGAGGCAACTTTTACCCACATATTGAATGACACACTCCTCTTTGTTTCATGAGCTGGTGGGGCCATCCCCAATCGATTCACCATGCGCTTCGACAACGGCGACGTCGAGTCAACTGCTCTATGCACGCTCAAGCAGCCCCCACCGAGCTCTTTACGCCGTCATGTTGGTGGCAACTACGTTTATTTCAGTACATGATCCGCATTCGTTAGCAACTCGACAAGTTACGAACCCTAACGATACGAACCGTTTGACTGGTTGGTGTGGGCTCGTGTGCCGCCAAAGGTTGTCAACGCCAACGCACCGCAGCTCTTGACGAGACGCGATGGCGAGCCTGACGATCCAGGAGCCGAGCAAGAAGAAGCTCAAGGTGGAGGCGCCGGAGCAGTTCGCGAGTTTCTACGGCGCGGCGGCCGCGCCGGCGAGTGCGCCGGTCACGGAGAACGGCGACGACGAGGACGACGAGGAAGAGGAGTCGCCCATGTCCATCATCGCGCAGTTCCAGAGCGACGAGGTGCGGTCGCTGAGATGACTGGTATCAACGGCATTGAGACGAGGCTGAGCTGTGGATTGTGTGTGTGTGTGTGTGCAGGGTCGCAGCGTGGGTCCGCGCCTGGATCTGCCGCTGAACTCGAATGTGAACCAAATGGAGGAGTTGGTGAACCAGCTCTTGGAGCAGACGGGCAAGGCGCGCGTGCCGTACACGTTCTACGTAGGCGAGACCGAGGTCACCAAGTCGCTGCAGGAGACTGTCGAGGAGCTGGTGCGGTTGCAATGAACCTGGAAGTGAGTATGGCCGAGTGCGCTGACTGGCTGGCTGTTGTGATCGATAGAAACTGTCGACAGAGACGGCGCTGACGATTACCTTCCAGCCGCTCGCTGCGTTCCGCGTGCGTCCCGTGACGCGCTGCAGCGACACATTGCAGGGCCATTCGGAGGCGATTCTTCACGTGAGCTTTAGCCCGGACGGCAAGCGGCTCGCGAGCGGTGGTGGCGATGCGACCGTGCGATTCTGGGACACAAACACTTGCATGCCCAAGCACACTGGCCGGGGCCACAAGCACCACGTGCTATGTACAGCGTGGTCGCCGGACGGGGAGCGATTCGCGTCGGCTGACCGCAACGGTGAGATTCGATTGTGGGATCCAGCGACGGGCAAACAGATCGGCCAGCCTCTCACCGGCCATAAGCAGTGGGTTAACTCGCTCTCATGGGAGCCCATGCACCGCAACGCGACGTGCGAGCGCTTCGCTAGTGGCTCCAAGGATGGCACAATCAAGATCTGGAACGCGCGGACAGGCCGCCAGCTCATTTCGCTGTCAGGTCACACGGACTCGGTCGAATGTGTCAAATGGGGAGGCGAAGGTCTCTTGTACAGTGCGTCGCGTGACCGTACGATCAAGGTCTGGGCCGTCGAGGGCGATTCTCTAGGCAAGCTCGTGCGCACGTTGATTGGCCACGGCCACCGCATCAACACACTCGCGCTCAACGTCGACTACGTGTGTCGGTCGGGCCCATTCGACCACACGAACCGTCGCTTCTCGTCTCGCGACGAAATGCAGCTAGCCGCACTCGGGCGATACAACGCCGTGCGCAAAAGCCAACCCGAGCGACTCGTCTCTGGCTCGGACGACTTCACGCTGTTCTTCTGGGAACCGGCCGAGAACAAGAAACCAATCGAGCGGCTCACAGGCCACCAGCAGCCCGTGAACCACCTGAGCTTCTCGCCCGACGGTCGGTATTTCGCGAGCGCATCGTTCGACAAGAAGGTCAAGATCTGGAATGGGCAGACGGGCAAGTTCGTGGCGACGCTGACGGGCCACGTTGGTGCCGTGTACCAGGTGTGCTGGTCGGCCGACAGCCGCCTGATTGTGAGCGCGAGCAAGGACTCGACCGTCAAGGTCTGGGAGCTGGCGGACCCAAAGAACGCCAAAGTGACGCTCTCGGGCCACGAGGACGAGGTCTACGCGCTCGACTGGAGCCCCAACGGCGACAAGGTCGCCTCGGGCAGCAAGGATCGCAAGATCAAAGTGTACGTGGGCTGACACGGCATTGATGGCGGCAATATGGGTACAATAACCTCGTTTCTATGACTGTAGGTGGCGTCACTAACCAATGTCCCCCGCTCTTTTTTTGGCCTGTTTCCAACACCTGTTTAAAACACTTTATCTTGACAATAGACTTCTATAAGAATGGCGATCCACTACCAGTGTTTAAAACACTTCCCGCCAATCCTTTCCGTAGCTGCTCACGAGCTCAGCTCACGAGCGCGGGACTTGCCGACGAGAGAGACAGAGAGAGAGAGAGAGATGAAGCGCCCGCGGGAGGACGACGCCGAGGCCTGCGTGGTGCCCGCGCACGGGCGCTTCTCCTACCAGTCGCCGCTGCGGCTCGGCACGCAGCGCTCGCCCTGGGGCGTGCTCTCGTCTGTTCCAGCGGCCGCCGAGATGACGCCGACCAAGCGCATGCGCGACCGCAGCGTGCCCATGGGTGAGCTGCCAGCATTCGCTCACTGCCTATGGGTGGCTGGAGAGGCTAACAGTCGACTTTCTATGCATAGACGCGCTCAGTCACTTGATGACGGCGGCGACGTCAGCCGCGCGCATGAAGAAGCGCGCGCAGATGACGCTGACGGGGCTGTTTGGCGGCGTGCCGACGGCGGCGCCCGCGATGGTGAGCTGCTCGGTGTGCATGGCGACGCGCAGAGCAGTGATGTCCGTTGCGGAGATCCAGCGCTGCGCGCACTGCGAGCGCGCGATGGGCGGGTGCTGCAGCCGCGAGTGCGACGGCTGCGCCAACGTGTTCTGCTCCAACTGCTCGACCATCAAGTACGTCTCTCTCTCTCTCTCTCTGACTACTCCGGTGGATCCAATCCTGTTCTGATCTGTCGTGTGTGTGTGGATGCAGCTGCGACGAGCAGTATGACCGTGTCTTCTGCCTGTCGTGCAACTACGACCAGTGCTGATAACCGACCCGACCCGTGTAGATATATTCCTCAAGTGTGCCGTGAAAAGAAGTTCTTATATTCGCTCCCTTCTATCAAGACAACCCCTACGAACAAATGAATTGGATAATCTTCCTCGCTGATTTGCCTTGGATCTAACTAAACACCGTAGTGTCGGCACGGCAGGCACGCACGAACGCGCGCAGCATTTCCAACGCAGCCTGCGGCTGGTCGTGAGGAAGCATCTACACGAACACCACGTCAGCTCCTCTGCTATCGTCTCCAGGACCTCCATACTCACGTGGCCGGCGTCGTAGATCCGCGCGAGGCTGAAACCCTTCGCTGTGCGCACCGTGCCGACCTGCTTGCCGCCGAAGACGAGCCTCTTGACGGCGGCCTGGTTGAACGCCGCCTTGCCCTTCCACTGCAGCTCGCGTGTCCAGCGGTCCTGGTTGTTCCACGAGCACGTGGCGTCCGCGTCGCCCACGTACGCAAGCACGCGCACGCCGTTGTTGAGCAGAAACGCGACGTTGTTTCCACTCTCCAAGATATTATCCACAGGCGCCAGCGAGCCAGCTACCTCCAAGCTGCACATGGTCCACTTGCTATCAGCTGAGACGCCAAAGTATTCACGCGCGTTCTTGTTCACGTAGTCTTCGAGGCGAGAGAAGTAGTAGCAGTACTGGGTCGGGTCGTCTCGGCACGGGCGACGCAGATCGTACGGATTGTGGCCGGCCGAGACGATCCCATACAGCGCCGTGTTCTGCGTATCGTAGACAGCGCCAGCGGCTTGAAGACACACGGCAGGCGGCGCGTCGGCGTCGGCTTCAAAGGCCAACGCACGCACACCGCCGATCTTGGGCACGAGCGCTTGCTGGCACTGGACGCTCAAGTCCAGCACCTGCGCGATCTTCTGCTGCAGCACGGGCTCGAGGTCGCCTAGCAAGTCGTTGGCGTACTTGTTGGTCTTGGCAAAGTCAAGGTACGTCTGCAGGTTGGCGATGGGCGAGACGAGTCCGTTGCCGATGCCCACGCCCTTGAGCCGCGTGCGCCAGCTCGGGTCCTGCTTGACCAGCAGCGCGCCGAGATCCGGCGCGTAGTGGCCACCCCAGCTCTCGCCGAAGATGAAAAAGTCGTTGGCTCGCAGCGTCGGGTACTTTTTGAAGAACGCGTCCACGAAGCCCGCGAGCTCCTTCATCGCCACGTCCTCGGTCCATCCGAGCGGCTCGAACGGCTTCGTGAAGCCCGTGCCGTGCGGCTGGTCGGCGAAGATCACGTGCGCCTGGGTCGTCCACGCGAACGGGTTGGGTGAGATCTTGTTGGCTTCCTCGTCGAACATGCACGGGCCAATCTCGAAGAGCGTGGCCATGAGGCCTGAGCAGCCGGGCCCACCGGCGAGCCAAAGCACGAGCGGGATGTTGGGAGGGGCCGCCGTGGACGTCGAGTCAAAGAGCGCGTAGAAAATGTCGTTGAGGTACCCGATTTGGCGCGTGCCCTTCTCGCCGCAGAGCGTCGTGGCGTTCTTTGCGGCCGCTGGTGAGGCCGCGAGCACCAGCAGCGACAGGATCGCGAGCAGCAGACGCATGGTGAGCTGTCGATGCTGGATCTGTGGGCTTTTCGAGAATGAGGAGCCGTGCAGAGGCTCCGTAACGGGCGCCTGGATGGAGAGTCTCAGCATCAGCGGTGGAGAGTCCTGGAGGGATGCTTCTCTGATCGTGGGTTCGCTGGTGAACCCTGAAAGATCCAAGAGACGGGCCCGACTCTTCACGGTCTCAGCAACCAAAGAAGTACAGTACGCAGGGATTGAGGGTTCATATAACAACTCTATGCATCGCGGATTAGAACAAACACTGTGAGAGCAGCCGCCACTCGCCCGCTTCGAAGTCGCCCGCCTCACCGAACTTCAAGGGCTCGATCTCTTCAGAGACCTCTGCCAGAAACTCGGGAAAGACGAGCTCGATGGGCATGCCCACGCAGCCATCGTCGCAGAATTCGTCGAAGTCATCGTCGTCCGTCAAGATGGGCCAGTCCAGAGCCAGCAGATCGGAGCCATCCGCAGTTTTCATCTTCTTGATGGCTGGCTCGGCCGGCGGCTCCGCGCGTGGGCGCTTGTGAGATCCTGACGGAGTAGCTGAGACCGCGGGCTTGGAGTAGTTGACCATCAGCTCCTGCAACTCACTTGGCTTGCATCGCACCAGCACGTCGTGGTTGAACGTGCACACACTCGCGCGTGTCTTGGTCCACTTGCGGAAGCCAAAGTTGTTGAGCTGGCGCTGGAAGCTCGCGAACTTGTTGTGCTTGAAGTAGCGAGGCAGCACGTACTTCTCGAGGCGAGCGGCATCGTGGACTTGGAAGAAGGTGCCGCAGGAAGACCATGCGATGATAGAGGCTGGCTCGGTGTCGAGGAGGTTGTAGAGGACGCGGAGGAACTTTGGAACGGACGCCATTGGTCGAGGTGGTGTGAGTTTGGTTTCAGATTTGGAAGTGACAAACTAGAACAAGGGGCTCGTCAGTGGGCGTCGCGCTTCCTGCCGAGGAAGACGCGAGGAACGCAGATGGCGGAGCGTTCGGCGCACGTTCCCAGAACAACGTACGACGAAAAAAACGATTTTGGAGGACGAGGCGATCGGGTGAGGACGAATGTAGCCATTTCACTAGTCGTCAACCGTATGCCGCGAGAGAACGCCCCTGAAGAGAGCGGTGATAATGAGCTCCCTTCGAACTAGCCATCTAGCCTGTCGATTGCCATTCAATTATTCGCAAGAGCAAAAGGCCCATCCGCTATCGGAGGCGATGCAGTTATTGGCGAATTCTGTCCGAGATAGACCACCGTTGTTAGGAGAGAGAAAGGACATCCAGTGGTGCCTCGGGAGCTCGCAACAGCAACAGACTTGATTTGGTCAAATAAATGTCATCTATAAATCATATTTATCTTCGCTACCGGTACATCACAGGCACTCCATGAGCTGGGTCCACTCCTCTGGCTCCAGCGTGCTTAGTTCGCCGTCGACCCCGCAGCCTGCCAGGACAGACACCATCTCGTCATCTGAGAAGAGCTCGTCCACTTGAGAGACGTCGTCCGAGTGCATCCACTCGAGCTCGTCGTCGCTCGTGGAGAGAAACTCGAGCGACAAGTCGACGAGATCGTCCTCGTTGCTGTCCAGGAGAAGGTCCACGAAGCTCTCAACGTCGCTCACTTCGTCCTCGTGCTTGCTTTTCTTCAGCTCGCCGGTCTCGTCGACCTCGCTGCTGCTTTCCGAGCTACTGCTCTCGCTTCGCCCGCGCTTGCTACCGACTTTCGCGTGTGGAGACACGATCCCTCCTCGAGCGATGAGACCGGCGAGCTCGCTGGGTCGGCACTGCACCAGCACGTCATGGCTGAACGTGCACACACTCGCGCGTGTCTTGGTCCACTTGCGGAAGCCAAAGTTGTTGAGCTGGCGCTGGAAGCTCGCGAACTTGTTGTGCTTGAAGTAGCGAGGCAGCACGTACTTCTCGAGGCGAGCGATGTCGTGGACTTGGAAGGAGCCGCAGGGAGACCATGCGATGATAGAGGCTGGCTCGGCGTCGAGGAGGTCGTAGAGCACACGGAGGAACTTGGGAGCCTTGGTCGCCATCGTGTGTGTGTGTTGTTGTTGTTGTTGTTGTTGTCGCTGTTGTGGAAGATCTGGGAGTGAGCAATCGATTGACGAGCCACTCAGTCGATGACCAGCAAAAAGAATGAGAGGATCTGATCCGGAGAAAACTCGAGCAACCCACGTGGCCGTTCGCTCACCTTCCCGACCCACGTGGCTTGCCGAACGGTGGTCGAGAGTGCAAAGACGTTTCACCAACATATTACAAACCCAGAGACCGCGGAAAATGCGCGCAACCCAGGTGGTCGTATGTGGTCCACACCAATGTAGTCATCTCAGCGAAAATCACGTCGTGGAACGGGATCTCGCGGAGCCGTCGGTCGTCGAGGCGGCAGAGCTGCGGCGTGCTGGCCACACGCTTGCAGCCGTCGCCGCTGTCGACGACGTCGAACACGATGATGCGGTAGTTCCAGAGCTTGTCGACGAACCGCAGCGGCGCGAGCGACGTGAGAATGTACCAGTCGTCGTACGAGATCAGGTACTTGCCGCCAAAGACAAAGTAGCTCAGCCGGCTGAGCTCGTAGCCTAGCAGCACATGGCTGTGGGTGATGGGCAGTGGGCTGTGGTGGTGGTTCTTAGGAACGACTTGTTTGACCTGGATACTCTTGCGAGATGCCGGCCGTGGAATCAGCGACAAGAGAGGTTGGCGAGAGAGCGCGAGCTCAGGGCCTTCCATCTTTAGCGTAGTTTGTAGCTGAGACCGGTGCACAGCAGAGCAACCAAGTCCGCCTACGTTGGAGGCTCGGAGAACGAGCGCTCGCTCGATCTCACAGGGCTTAAAGCGGCGGGCCTTGGCTCCGGACGTGGTCACGTTCTCCGCCAGCAGCAGCGGCAGCACGTTGATCGCTAGAATCCCGAGCTTCAAGTAGAACAGCGTCGTGATGTTGCCGTTCAGTCTCAGTGCGATCGTGGTCGCCAAGAAGTCGGGCAGCGTGAGCTTGTCGACCTCTGCCGAGAGCACGAGCGTCGAGACACGACCGTCAATGCCGAACCACTTGGCCGCCGCGATGCGGTCCGAGAAGAAGTGCAGCGCGCAGAACAGCACAAGCGTCGGTCCGAAGAGCGCGTCGCTCATGCGACGGTACGTGGCCTTGGCGAGCACGTTCAACAAGCTGTAGAAGTAGAGCATGAACTCGGCGATGCCCGGGTACATGATGAACCAGGCGCCCACGAACGCGCCCTGCTGGCCTTCGAAGAGACACCCGACCGAGAAGAAGACGCACAGCGTCGTCTTGAGCTTTGGCAGCAGCATCAGCGGCAGCAGGTTGAACGTGCGCGAGCTGGAGAGCGCGCCAGCGCCCGTCGTCTGCCAGCGCGAGACGCCCCGCCAGTAGCCCCGGGCCATGGCCGCGAGCGACACGAACCAGCGCAGCAAGACGACCAGGATCGACGTGTTTGAGATGAATGTCTCGAGCGAGTACGTGTCGACGATCGTCGCCGAAATCTTGGCGTCGAACACAAAGAGACCGAAGCGCGAGCCGTTGGTCACGAGCACCTGGTCCTGCCGCGTAAACTCGGACGTGGTCGTGACGTGGCTTCCCCACGTTTCGATCGTGAGTCCAGGCTTGCAGAGCTCGGGCGGTGCGTCGCTGTCACAGTCGAGCTCCTTGTGGGCCACCGTGTCGGACTGGCGCACAGTGAGACCGTACGGCCCGCCGTACTTGATCGTCATCATGTTGGAGAACCACTTCTGGCCGTCCAGATCCTCGTACCATCCATTGCGCCACTGGCCCCAGGTTTCTGGAGCCACTCGACGGTCTTGGCCTCGCGGTTCGCTCGCGTCACGGCGCGGAAGAGACCGTAGTCCATGGTCGGCGACTGGTACATGCCGTTCAAGCGGAAGACGCACGCAGCGCCGTCGTCGCCCGGGATGACGTAGTAGACGTGGCCGGCGTTGTCCCAGAACGGCACGAGCAAGATGGACAGCGCCTTGGGGATCTCCCGCGTTGTAATACCCGTGACGATGCGCAGCGTGTCACGTGTGACGCGGAAACCCACGGCGTCGCAGTTGCTCTGGATCGCGTCCAGCGAATAGTCGATGCGGTCGCACGCGCGCACGTACGTGTCGTACGCCTGCGCGCTCAGCGTCATCACGTTTCGCTGGACGACGCAGAAGCCGCCGGCCGTGGCTGAGACGGCGGTCGACAGCTTTGGGTCCGCGAGCGCGACGCTGAGCTGCGTGGGCAGGTACGTGCGTCCCTGCGCCATGCAGACGACCGTGCGATCGGCGTACGGCTCGTCGTTCAAGCCCGAGAGTGCAAAAGGAGGCTCGAGCGGACTGCGGCCGTAGAAGACGTCTAGACTAAAGGTCGAGCTGTTCCAGACGGCACCGAGAAGCTGCGCGACGACGAGCGCGACCAGCAGCAGTCAGCCACATGGCCCAGTTGAAGAGCCCGGGAAGAAAGAGAAGGCGACGAGACATGGTTTCGTGGAGATTGGCAGGGGTCTCGACTGGCCTTGTTCCAACAGGCTCGCTATAAATACAAGCGTTTGCTTCATGGAGAGCAGTCGGACAAAG
>JAADVR010000405.1:0-30790 GCA_023335855.1 Pythium scleroteichum | reverse complement strand
TCGTGCTCGAACTACAATGGACAGGACTCGTGCTCGGGCAATAACATCGATCTTCCTGCAAGCAGCGAGGAGCGTCGCTGGCAGACGCCGTCGCGCAACTCATCGCTCTACAGACCCACATACCAGGATTACCGCTCCCTCCAAGGTTACTCGCACGTCGTGTTCGCCGCGGGACGCCAGTCGGCTACGGTCACCGTCCGCACTTTCCTCCGCGTCCCCACGGCGACGTGCACATACGCCTTCAACGGCGCGAGCCAGTCGTCAGCCACGTTCACGGCCACGACGTCCTTGACGTCCGATCTCAATATCGTCGTGGCTTGTAGTGCCGGCTCGGACACGTGGACCCTCACGCTTGACCCGGTCAACTTTGTGTGGCAGAACACTGCTGTGCCCACTGCCAGCGGGTTGGAAGGCGGCCAAAAAGGTGCTATCGTCGACTTGTTCGGCTGGCCGTACGCGGACATTGAGCAAGAGTGCAAGGACTTTTTGGGAAAGGCCGGCTACCTCGGAGTGAAGATCAACCCTCCTCAAGAGTCGGTCATGTCGGACGCATGGCCACAGGAAGGGCAGCGCAACCCGTGGTTCTTCGTGTATCAGCCCGTGAGCTACCGACTGGTTAACCGACTGGGAAACCGCGCCCAACTCCGTTCCATGATCCAGACGTGTCGCGCCAACGGTGTCCGCGTCTACGCTGACGCAGTGATCAACCACATGTCAGGCGGTGGCAATGACGTGAACCCGGTACATCGCAACCCGAGTGGCGGCAGCTGCGTCACGTGGGGGCCCAAATCCAGCGTTGGCGGTTCTCCGTACTACACGCACAACTTCGCTTTCGGTACGAACGCTGAGACTGGTCTTCGCGCCGCACTCGAGTTTTCAGCCGTTCCCTACGGACCGTCAGACTTCCATTGCGAGCGCTCTTTGAACTCGTACACGGACGGACTCATTATGGGAGCCGGCTGGCTGGTGGGACTCACCGACCTGCACACGGGCAAGGCAAACGTGCGAGAGCGTATCGCCCAGTACTTTGTGGACCTGCTGGGCATTGGGTTCAGCGGCTTCCGAGTCGATGCGATTAAGCACGTCTCTCCGACGGACACGGCTGCGATCTTCGGTTTGTTCAACCAGTACATGGGCGGTAGTTTCCCGTCAGACTTCATCATGTGGGGCGAGATCATCATGGGCGGAGAGGCTCAACTGCTGGCCTGCAACGCCAACTCCGGGTACAACTACTACCAAGAGCTGGACTCACGTTACGCCGCTGCCGGCATCTCGGCGTCTGACGTCAGCAAGCTCAAGACCTGGTCGTCCGATTACCCGAAAGAGTTTCCTGTGTGCGGCAGCTGGATCTTGCCTGCGTCTCGCTTCGTCATCCAGAACGACGACCACGACCAGCAACAGCAGGGGTCGTCTTCGCGGGACATGCAAGACAAAGGATCGGTGCTGGTTAAAGACAAGAACGTCGCGACCCACCGCAGCTTCGAGGTGCAGCTCTTCACGCGACGCGAGGCCGACTGGAAGATCAAGGTCGTTCTCAGCTCCTACACGATCTTCCCGGACGGAACGCCGGCAGGATTTCCCGATGGATACTCGGACTGCAATCTCGGCTATGACTCATCAGCCGGACAGAAGTGCACCAAGAGCGTGCCCTATGAGAAGGCCTTCCGCGCCGGCTCCTGCGGATACACCGTGGAGGGCTTTTCGACTGTGGGCAAGTACACGCGAGTGCATCGCGACCTGTCGATCGTGAACGCGATGCGTTCGTGGGTGGGCCTTGGCTCCGTGTCCGCGAGCCAGGTTGGCATCACTGGCTCATGCTAAGCCGCTCCGCGCAGGCCACGCGCCTTGTTTACCTTGCAGCATGCTACGCGTGTTCTTCATCTTTTCTACAAGGAGGTTGTTTATGCAGTGGGTGCTGTCCTATCGTTCCGGATATGCACCCAGCATTTCCCCGACTTATGCTGCACATAAACGATGACTTAGATGTTGTGAGTGGTCTCACTAAGACACCCTAACCCCATCGCCGGCTATGAATGGACAACAGCAGTTCAACCGTACTGTACGTGCTCATTTCTTCCGACCCAGCTTCAACCCTCTCCTCGACTTTGAACATCTGCCAGGAATGTGGCCAATGCCGATGACTTGGATTTTGTATTGAGACCGTCTTGAGGCATAAAGGGATATGGTGGTTTCTGTAGCCGCTGTTTGATTGAAGGTGGCTTAGCGGCTCTGTTGCTTTTTGGGTTGCTAAAGTACAGGACATAGAGTTGACTTATAGCACGTACAATCTGCCGGAAAAGTCACTGGCACATGAGGTTCATAAATCAAAGAATGAGAAGCGGGCGTCGCACCCCCAGTGCAATAAATGCTGAGTATGTGTTGGGCTGGCTTTTCCGAAAAGCGAACAGTACGAAAAGGCTTTTCGTACAGTACTGTCTTACTAGTAAAAAAACTCCTTCAGCGACGTTTGTGGAGTTGATTCGTTGTTGCCTAGACAAAGTCAGGATGGGGCCATAAACCTTTCCCGCATGGGCATGTGTTTACGGACCCAAGTTGAAGTTTCCACAAGTGCAAATTTGCGAGCACTCGCAGCCGCACTTCCGACGACCGCCAATTATTAACTGATCGATGGACTACTAACATTGTTGTCTATCTAGCTCGACTAGCAGAGCACGTTTCGGGCCATGAAACCTCCAACCGAAGAGTGTTTTGGCGATTTCGCTGCCGCGAAATCAGTTGCTGTGACGATTGAGGGACGCACAATCAGCCGGACCAGATGGGGCTCGATTGTGGGCCGCAATCGAGCCCGATAGCCGCTCTCCCACTCACGTGCATCTGTCTGCAGAGACAAAGACTGTAAAACGCTTCATTCTTCATTTCACTGACTGGGTCACACAGGAACTCCCTCGCCCCACCGAGATGAAGCTCTGCGGCTCTTGCACTTCTCGCTCTCGTCAGCTGCGAGCCATCTGCGTCATCTCCAACGAAGCTCTCGCCGCCGTGGTGGATAAATTCGAAAGGCGTGAAATGGACGTCGTACATCCACTCCCCAAGTTCACGCGACGTCGCTCCCGTGTCCATCCACAAGACTGTGGGCTCTGTAGCCAGAGTTTCGTCGAAGTCGATGCCGCCGTCTGCTTCGTTCGCGTCCTTACTTGGAGCCACGCTGCCCGGGAACGGCTCATACGTGACCTACGACTTCGGCAAGATCGTTAACGGTTACGTGACCATCCAGTTCGGCCCTGCCACCACCAAGAACTCGAGTCTTGGGGTCGCGTTTGCAGAGCACGCCAAGTACGTTGGCATCCAGTCGGATCTGTCGACAGACATGACTGTCGTCAACGGAACCATCTACGCGCCGGCCAACCCCTCCACGTCGTACACGTTCTCACGCACATTTGCACGTGGCGGCTATCGGTACCTCACACTGTCGGTCGCCGGTGACGCCACCATCCAGATCGCCGGCGTCTCAGCACACTTTACCGCCGCACCACGCACTGCCGCCAACGCTCTGCGTGGGCTACTTCCACTCGGACGACGAGCTGCTCAACCGCGTCTGGTACGCTGGCGTCTACACGATCCAGTTGTGCCATATCTTCGCGAACGAGTCGCGCGCGAATGTCGCCACAATCCCCATGTACGGGTGGTACAACAACGCGACCATCGGGGGGGTCCCCAAGGAGAGCGAGGTATACGTCGAGGGAGCGAAGCGAGATCGCACGGCGTGACCCGGAGACTTTGGGGTGTCCCTATAGCCCAAGGCCGTGGGACTCAATGGTGATAACTTACTGGCCGCACGATACGCCATCTCATCCCTCTACGCCCTCCAGCATAACGGGTTCTTCCCGTACGCCGGCTCGCCGATCGGAGAGCGAGTCATCGCGGACGGTTTGGTCTCCGACACGTACCACATCTGGTCCATGATCGCGATGGCCGACTACACGGAGCTCTCAGGGGACGCTTCTCTCCTCATCTCAACGTGGAACCAGACCGTGCTCGGTGTCACAACCAGTCTCAACAAGGTTGATCCAACCGACATGCTGCTCGAGGTCCCGGGTTTCTTTGACTGGGGACGCCAGGGCGTCGTGGGGAAGAACATCGAGGCCAACGCGTTGCTGTACCGCGCGCTCGTAGTGCTTGACGGCTTCGCTAAGCGCTTGGGGCTGCCGAACGTCCTACAACGGCTCGTCGTGGAGCGCGATCGCCAAGTCGATTAAGACCTCTGTGAACAAACACCTGTGGGACGAGACCGTAGGTCGATTCCGCGACAACACCACTACGATGGCAATGTACCCACAGGATGGGAACGTCTTCGCGATCAAGTTCAATCTCACGACGAGCCAGGCTCAGGCGGCAGGCATCTCCCAAGGAATCACCACCAACTGGAACGAGTTTGGTTCCGTGTCGCCCGAGGCACAGGGTACGATCTCTCCGTACATCACCAGCAGTGAGATTGAGGCCCACTTCTCGGCTCAGCCCGCGAACGCCTCCCGTGCCATGGAGATCCTGCGTCGACAGTGGGGCTATATGCTGCACGCGTTCAGCAACTCCACGCTCATCGAGGGCTTCTATGAGACTGGCGTGCACGACTACCCGTTCTATGGTGACGGCAATGGCGCGTACCTGTCGCACGCCCACTCGTGGTCGGCAGGCCGGCTTCTTCTCGGTCGAGTGGACGGCAGACGTCGGCCAAAGGCGTTTTTCCAGGCCTCGTTCACCGTTCCGTCGGGCACGACGGGGTCCATTGCAGTGCCGACGTTCGGAGTGCTGCCGGCGTCGCTCGAGATCTCGATTAACGGGGCCACGGTGTGGAGACGAGGCGAGAGCACGAGCGACGTCTTTGGTGTGGCGGCTGTTAGCGACGGCCACGTGGTCTTCCCTGTGGCGACAGAGCAGACATACTTCCGCGTGCAAGTTGCGAACGTGTAAGAGCAGTGGAATCCTAATTTCCAATTAGGAGCCGGAAGAAAGCGTTTAGGAATCGTTTTAGGGACGTAATTAGATGCCGTAATCGACCACGTTCTTAACCGGTACAACCGCGTCAGCCACTTCCCAGATCCACTTCGTTGTTGCTCGCGATTCCGCGAGCAGCTCTCCGCGCGTGCCCTCCGCTCCGCTCCGCTCCTCTCGACCTCGCTCCTCCACTTGGCGACTGGCACCATGACCAAGGAGTCGGCGCCGCTGCTGCCCAAGGCCAACGGCGGCCGCAAGGAGGCCATGTTCTCTCGCTGGCGCGGCAGCGAGGAGGAGGCGGGCGCCGGCGTGCGCGGCTACGGCGCCAAGCGCAAGGGCGGCCGCCGCGAGCTGCTCTGCCTCCAGTTCAGTCTCATCGTGCTGCTCGTGCTCGACCTCTCGAGCCTGCTCGCCGTGGCGCTGCTGAGCCTCGGCGCACGCGAGTTCCTCGCGAACCAGTGGCTTTGGGACGTCACGGCCGTCGCCTGGCGCTACTGGGGGCTGCCCGTGCTCGCCACGCTCGTCAAGATCCTGCTCTTCGGCGTCTGCACGGCGCGCCCCAGTCTGCGCTTGCTCACGTGGCTCAGCTACCTCTTCTCGGCCGCGTTCCTCGCCGTGCTCGCCGTCGACTCGTTCCAGCTCGACGCCTTCACGCAGCTCGAGGAGGAGCAGCTGCGCCTCGTGGACGCCAACATCGCCAACTCGCTCCCGCTCATCTTCACGGTGCTCGAGGTCGTCAACCTCAACTACCTCCACGACTCGCTCTCGTCGCCCGTCGCGCGCGCCGCCAATCTCGACATCCCGCCGCCGCCGCCCACGCCCCAGGGCATCTCGTTCGTCAAGCTCGTCTACATCCTCAAGCCCTACTTCTGGCCCCACGGGTTCGCCAACAAAGTGCGCGCGTCCTCGACGTACGTGCTGCTGGCCGTGTCCAAGCTCGCCAACCTCGCCTCGCCTCTCTTCATGGCGCGCGCCACGAACGCGCTGCTCGCCAAGGACGGGCACCAGGCGCTGATCGAGATCACCATCTACTCGGCGCTCGTGCTCGCGTCCAAGATCTTCAAGGAGCTCCAGTCGCTCATCTACCTTCGGGTCAAGCAGACGGCCTACATCGAGCTGGCCACGGCCACGTACGAGCACGTCCACTCGCTTTCGTACGACTGGCACGTCCAGAAGAAAATCGGCGATGTACTGCGCTCAATGGACCGCGGCGTCGAGTCGGCCAACTCGGTCGTCTCGTACGTGTTTCTCTATTTGTTCCCGACGCTCGCTGAGTCGGTCGTTGTGATCATCATTTTTGCGACCCACTTCCAGCTGGCGGCACTTTCGTTCATCGCGTTCAGCAGCCTCGTCTTGTACGCTTTCATGACCATTAAGATCACGCTCTGGCGCAAAAAGTTCCGCGAGGCGTCGACAAAGCACGACAATGAGTACCACGACAAGGCCACGGACGCGCTGATCAACTACGAGACCGTCAAGTACTTCTCGAACGAGAAATACGAGGTTGACACGTACACGAAGGTGATCCAGAAGTACCAGAAGAACTCCATCTCGGTTCAGGCCTCGCTGAGTATTCTCAACAGCGCCCAGTCATTCGTCATCCAAGCCACGACGCTTGCAGCGCTTGGCCTCGCCATCCCCCATGTCGTCGTCGACGCCGACAAGGGCCGCCACATCGACATTGGCGACTTCGTCGCCATTTCAGTGTACCTGGCCAACTTGTTCCAGCCCCTCTTCTTTCTCGGCTCGATCTACAACATGGTCATCAACGCGATCATTGACATGCGCAAGCTCAGCGAACTCCTCTCGGTCGAACCCGACATTGTGGATGCGCCTGGTGTGCGCGACCTCAACATTTGTGACTACGATCACAGTACGGGAATCGAGGTGCGCTTCAAGGAGGTGGGCTTCCACTACCCATCTCAGGCTATCACCAGCGGCATCAAAAAGATGTCGTTCACGATCAACAAGGGCACGACGACTGCGCTAGTGGGTGAAACAGGCGCAGGCAAAACGACCATCTCGCGCCTTTTGTTCCGTTTTTACGAGTGCGACTCGGGTAAAATCCTTGTACATCACCAGGACATCTCGCAGGTCACACAGCATTCTCTGCGTAAGGCCATCGGCATTGTCCCGCAGGACACAGTGCTGTTCAATGACACGATCTTTAACAACATCAAGTACGGAAACCTCGACGCTACCTTCGATCAGATTGTCGAGGCAGCCAAGAATGCTCGCGTGTACGACTTCATCATGCGCTTACCAGACCAGTGGAACTCGATGGTCGGTGAGCGTGGGCTGAAACTGTCGGGCGGCGAGAAGCAACGCGTCGCGATCGCCCGCACGCTGCTCAAGAACCCGCCCTTCGTGATTCTCGACGAAGCCACCTCTGCGTTAGACACTGTCACGGAGCGAGAGATCCAAGCTGCGCTCAACAAGCTGTCGAAGAATCGCACGATGATGGTGATTGCACATCGCCTATCGACGGTAAGCACATCTGTTCATTTCTACGACGTGAATCCGCTGGTGATAGTATTTCTTGTGTACTCGCGTAGATTCGCAACGCAGATCAGATTCTTGTGCTGCGCGACGGCGAGGTGGCGGAGCGTGGCAAGCACGACGACCTCGTCGTGTTTGGTGGTATTTACGGCCGCATGTGGAACACCCAGCTCAAATCGAACGAGGACGCAGCTACTGTCGAGACCGAAGCCTAGAGTAGACATCAGTGCGTCTACAGCATTGGCATTGCGTATGGTAACAAATACAATCCACGCTCGGTCAGTCAAGGCCAGGTACAACGACAGAGGTTTCCTGTGTCTGGACCGGCTTCGGGGCGGCCCCGCTGAGTTGTTCTAGATCCAAGAGCAGACTCGCGTCACTGTCATCTCGTTCTGTTGGCAGAACCGAAATCTCGCTTTCGTCTTCCTCACTGTTGGCACGGTGGATGACATCTTCTCGAAACTCAGCGACAGCCATCGCATCAAGTAGCATCAAATCGTCCGATCGCGCACTTCCCGCAGCTTCCTCAGGCTCGCCACCCTGATCCTCCGATGCTTCTCCGGACTCGGATGTGCCGCTGCGCATGATTGCCGAGACACGCACTTCACGGGCCACGTGTAGTGGTGTAAGTGCACAGTCCGTGTCTCTGACAGTAGTATCGTTCTCCAAGTGTTCAAAAGTCATTGCCACAGTTGGTCGATCACAGCCATCATGCAAGTTGGAGGCCGTCTCATATGAGAGGCCGTTTTGTGGCTCTGTCCCGCCGAACGCGTGATCATCGATTGGCACTGTGTGGAGGGTTTGCTTCTCATTGTGGTCCAACGAAGTCTTCGCATGGTCAGCCAATTTTGTTTCGTCATTCGTCGGAGTATTGCCTCGATCTTCTTCAAGCTCGTCTTCAGGATGATTCTCAACGAAGTCCATACGACGACTCTCTGTATTGTTGAAGCGTGTGGATGGTGTGGCGATTGAATCGCCGTCGAGGGCTCCGTTCACCAAGATTGGGGCCCTCGTGGCGCAATGAACTTCATCTTCAAGTGGCGCCTTGGCTGTGTCCTCTCGATCACTGTCTGGAGCACTGACCGTGTCAGAATCTGCTCGTGGCTCACTGTCATTCTGAATGTACAAAGCACTACGGCCATCGTCTTCATTGAGGCTGATTGTGTTCCTCGCGCCACGATACTCGGCGCCGAAGTTTTGCTCGGCGATGGCGTCGCTCAGCTCAGCCGTATTAGTTGGAGACTGCAAGGATGTTGTGCTATCGCTGTCGGCGTCCGCCATCTTCACTTTGTTGATTTGGACGGCGTGAGCTTCTCGGATGAGTGGTACCTTCCGGTGATCAGTGACCTCTGGACCGACTGACGCTTCGAGAGTATCGATCATGTGTGTAATCAGCATCGTGACGCACGCAGTATCTTCGCTTGAGAGCGGCGACTGCGCGCAGGACATCACAAGTGCCTCCTCATACGCAGTACTCTCGACAATGCTGACTAGAGTTGTGGTCAAAGCACCGACTTCATTGGTAATTCGCTTGTTGGATACATCCGCAGCGTCATCTGCATCGAGTGGTTCAGAAGAACAACAAGACTCCTTCGCACCCCTTAAACCTTGCGGATCCTGATGGTTCGTGTTCATATCGAATTCAACTGCATCAACCATGTCTTGGAGTGTCCTTGCTGCCAAATCAGTGAGCTCGTCGTCGCTGCTCTCGCCAGGAATGTTCCGATCTGGCACTATAATTCCAGCCCAGCCAGAGACGTGGCCGTGTTGCTCAGCTATGGTTGTGCTGACAGACCCATCTGCTGAGAAATGATCTCGATCAGCACAGCCTTCCCCACCTAAACCCTCCTCTGATATGTCGATGCATTGCTTGATCTCAATCTCACTCACACTGCTATGCTGCTCGCAATTTGGTTGCTCGCATCTTGGGATTCCTTCAACAGCATTGACACCAGGGTGAAGAACTGCGCGGCTGCCACCGTCTGCAAGTGCCTCCGCGTCTAGATGCAACGGCGCACTCTCGTCTCCGCCAACGTCTGCAACGGACACCGCGCCGTCTGCTTCGTCGGTGCCACTTGTTTCTTGAGGTCGACGCTTGTCGCAGTGTTGCTGATCGTCTTCTAGCTTGACCATGAACTCAATGAGTGCGAGACTGCGATCTGTGAGCTCTGCAGTCTGACCGCTGCGCTTGTCTGCTAAGCCTTCCATTGAAGGGAGCAGTGTTTCGTCATCCGTAGCAGCCGGTGTGTCTCCCTCAATCACACCAGCAACTGGACTGGTTTCGAGCGCACGCCATTTGAGTCGCGCTCGTTTGCCTCGCCAAGCAGCTTGAATGCACACGGCGGATTCGAGTTTTGTGAAGTAGTCCCATCTCTCCATGTTCGTTCGGCGCCACCAGCGCTGCACTCTCCGTACACAACGCCATACCACAAGCCACCTCCGTCGGCACACGCACCCGCGAAGCCAATGCCTCAAGTGAGCGCTCGCATATCGAAGGCGAGCAGCTTCGTGCACCGCCGATCGACCTCGATGCCAGCATTGTAATGTTATCGCGGCGGTCACGTGGCGGGACCGAAGTCGGATCGCGAGCATTCGACGCGCGTACTTTTGCAAAAGGGTCGCAGATACATGGCGAGCTCGAGTGAGCAGCACACGCTCTTGGCGACGCAAATGATAGCGAAGAAAACGCTGCAGCATTGTCGCCGCAGCCATCCTCTGCCTTCGTTTGCGCTCTTGTTCTCGCAGCTTGTCCAGCTGACGGCGTGACACGGCAGTCCGGTACGCACACTGAATACGAACCGCCGCACTCCAACGCTGCAGTTTGAGAGCTTGAAATTTCTTCTGTTCTAGGCGCCCACGCACTTTGCTCTGCAGCACAATTGACGCCATTGTCTGCTGTAATCGGGCTTCAGCTCGAGCCTGGAGAGCGTGCTCATGGCTCCGAATCGCTTCCTCCACGAAGCGAGTTTTTGTCTGTTGCTCGAGAACAAAACGCTCCTGTTGCATTTCAAGCTGGTGTGTTGCGAAACGAAGCCGGCGTAGCTCTTCCTCGAGTTTAGCAGACTTCTGCTTCTCGAGTTCAAGGAGGGCTATCGTCGACTGGAGACTTGACTGGAGCTTTGCATTGTCGTCGGTTAGAACCACTTCTCTTGCTCCATAACGCTCGGATGACTCGTTCCTATTGGGAGCTTGAATCCACTTTACGGTGGAACGCCGATTTGAGATACTCGGACGAGAGTCACCAATGTCTAGTTTATCTCGAGTGATTGCTATCTGGTCCTCCCGCCTTTTCCGTCGCAGTTCCCCAGACTCGACATCGGGGCGGCCCGTTTGAGTTGGTTTCGAATGACTAGTTGTCTCGTGACGCTCACTTACTGCTTCGGGCTGAAGGTCACGCAATTTTGTCTGTAGGAGGCCAACGAACTCGGCCCACTCAATACTCTGAACACGATATTAAGACCCGTTCAGCCAGAACACTCCAAGCCACAGTACTTGCCAACCAACCTTGTCCCCATTGCGATCCATGTCAGCGAAGAGCTTTTCGATACTTCCATCGATAGACACGTTTGTCGCGCTGAGTATCCGGAGCAGTAAATCGCCATCAGGCGACTCCTGGAATACTAAAATCCTGCTCAGCTTTCATCGTCTTCGCGCCAATAATATAGTTTGTACGTACCTTCGGTGTGGTCACCGAAAAGGCCCTTGAACTCGGCGATATCGACTCGCCCATTTTTGTTGGCATCTAATCTGTAGAAGAGCTTTTTCCACAAGACTAGCGCTGACGAGCACGCGTGTCGCCAAGCAGCGTGGGAGCTGAAGAAATGGCTGCTTCCACCCTGTTGAATCTCTGCGTGACTGTGATGACGCTCTGGAAATCGAAATCGGATTAATGCGACTGCCGCAGGGCGTGTGGTATTATCCCTCGTGTGAAACACTATCCACTCAGGTGCTTTGGCACAGTCTACAAGAGCGAGATCGGTCATCCTGATGCTGGATTCAGCAAGGGGAACTTCGGACGTTTCGGTGAGGAATCCGACCACCTGGAGTTTGGCTGTCGGTACTCCCGATAAAGGCAAAGCCGTCGTGCCTATGGGCACTTGCATGGTGATGCCAGCCAAGAATTGATAGCACTTCCACGGCGCCGAACCGGTAGGCACTTCGGCGGAGGTACTGGTCACGTTTGGTGAGCCGGGGACTATCCATCGTAGCGCCAACCGACTGACTGGTAGTGAATGAGCTGCATAGCAGAGAGCCTCGAACTGATCCACATTGATATGTAGAGAACCAGACATTGCACGAACGTATGAAAAACGGACACGTGCATGCGCATTTCTCTCGGTCGCAAAAATCCAATCGTCCACACTTCCCTCGCTTGCAATACAAGCAGTAGACGAGTCGACTTTCGTTACATAGCTCCGGAGGTCGATACGATCTTTGATCAGGAGGCGGCAGTCACCGTCCACAACAAGTGTGACAGAAATCGATTCCTCGTGATCTTTTTCAATATCCGACGACGAAATGGGAAAATCGAACACTGCCGCAGGATCCCAGCGCCAAATGCCTCCCGACCCCCACTTGGGACTCGATTTCTGGGTCTTCCTTCTCGTAGTGCGAACCACTTCAACGTATGCTTGCTGTTTTTCGTTGGATCCAGTAGGAGTATTCACACCACACGCAGCCTCTTGAACCTGTAATACGAGCCATCCATCCGTATGATCGCCGGCCTCATCCCTGGCTGCGTCTTCTGCATTGCATACGCTTAATTGAACTTGACCGACTGCCACGGGGTTACTCTTACTATGCGTCTGGCCGTAAAGTGTGTGCCACTTATCTTTCTCGCTCTTAGAGAAGACGTGCCAACCCTGTCGCATTTGTATAACCGCTTGCACAAGTACCAAGCCATAAGTGCCAGGATCACCACAGAGAAACTTCAGAGTCATGACGCCCTTGGTGCCTACGCTGTTGAGTTTCCCCAGTGCGAGATCGGATACCCACACCGAGTGGTTCGCGACATACTCAGATGACCCACTCGAGACATCTTTAAGAGCTTCAAATGCTTGTGTTTCGTGCTTCCACAGTTCTTCATTCAGCGAGCATCCTCCAAGCACAGCCACTTCACACATCAACTTGAGACGCCGGGTCGCGACTTGTACGGCTAGCGCCGGTGGGATCTCTGACCAAAGGATCCGTTGAAGCTTCAACACGGTCTTCGCGATGCCAACGACCCTCGGAGTCGACGTCGGCATCCACTGCATCTCAAACGAAAGCGTGCCGCACTTTCTGCCGGATAGCTTGTTGTCCGCTGTGGATAGTGGGAGCTCGAATGCCACGAGATGCTGATCACGCAGCACGATCTGCGGCAGTGGCATGGATAAGGCACCTACTAGTGTACCTTTTCGAATTGCATCTTCCAGAGATTCAGAGACGCCGGCGTCCGCGGTGAACTTGAGCAGCTGGAGGACAATTAACGGCGGTGTTGTCGATCGCTGGAAACGGTAGTGGAGGGATTCGGTCCACGACAAAATGTTGCAGCTAACCAGTGGCGAATCGCAAACGCAAACACTGTGATGCTGGGAAGTGTCGCGCGTTGTGTCTCCCCAGTGCGCGACGATCGCGTATTTCTCCAACGGTCGAATACTCTTGAGAAGCGCGCCACTCGCCTTAATGGTGGAGATGCTTAGCAGGCCAGCGTTCATCGTGGTCTCTTTAATAGCCTCGGGAAGCGTTGACGAAAGGCTGAGTACAACGAACCGCAGTCGAACCCGAAGTGTCACAACAGTTGACTCATCACTTTCCATGACAATCGGCAGTCGGACTGAAATCCAGTCGTCTGGATACGCAAACAGCACAGGCAGCTGGACAGTTTGACTGCCTGTCATAGTGACCGGCTCATCGATCCCCGCAGACCTTTCACTCTTCGAGTTTATCCGACGGGACCGACCCTCGCGCTGACTACTCGTGCTTTGACTAAGAAAGAGGCTGAAATCGAGCCCCGGGATGGTCCGCTCCTTGGGAGTCCACTGTAAATCCACCGTGTGACGCTCGCCGTGGAAATCGACGCGGGTACCTTGCTGCTCACTAGTCGATCCGCTCAGCTTCGCTGACCACTTCCCTGGCGTCACCTTCATATGAATAGCCAACGAATGGTCAAACATCTCAGCTGCAGATGCTTCAATCGTAGCATCGACGATGTAGGCAACAGGGGTTCCTCGCACATCCCCCAAAGCCGCTGTGTAGCCACTGTCGCCCATTAACGTCGCTGCCATTGCTAGCGGTTCGCTTGTCATTCTGGTTTTTGTATCCAAGTTGCAAATCACTGCGAGCTCTCCCCACCGTATGCACGACCTGGTGGTTTTGAGAGCCCGTCGCTTGCGCGACAGTGGTTCGGTTGCATTCAATTCAACGGAGAGAGGCTGTTCTCCTTGGCGAGCCGCTTCAGCCACGGTTACGAGACCTTCGGCAAGTCGCTGTGCTCGTTCCTTCGCGCTGTGTTGGTACACGACAAAGCGAATGGCTTGGGTGCACACGTCGTCGACACGCAAGACAACCGGATCGACGCATTCCACCCGGTGCGCGTCTCCTGAGTTGAGCCTCCAAGGCTGCGACCGGAAGGTGCGGCTCGTCTCTTGGCCCGTGACCGAGATCTCGACTACGACCTCAGACGGCTTCTGCTCGGCGACGCACTTCAGTTGCTTGGGCGAAATGCGAACGTCTTTTGCCTGCTTAGAGTGGGAGACAGCGGTTACCGCGGTGCGGGAGTCTGACCCGCGGATTCGAATCTCCACGTGAGCGATACCTGCGCTGACGCCGTCCTGATCACACAGCAAAGTCTCTACCAGCAGTGCAGCAGCCGCATGACACAGCATGCCGCCGTCGAGCGCGAGCGTGAAGCTCAGAGCCCACGGGGTGCCGACTGAGCGACGCGGTGCCAGCGAAACAACCACGAGAACGAGCGTCTCTGGGTCGTGTACGCCGTCGTGGTGGCTGAGCAGTTCGGGCGTTAGCGGGATACTGACAACACTGTCGCTCGTCGAGAGGTCCCACGTGGATCGTGCGAGCATCGCTCCCGGCAGCGAGAGTCGGCTCCGCGTGGTGGCCACTGCCGTCAACGAGATGCGGTGGCAGACGTCGGCTCGCAGCACGACGTCTGCATCGCACTTGGACTGAGCGATTCGAAAACGGAACGTCTCGCTCAGTCCGTCGACGCCATGCCAACGGATCTCCGGCGAAGTTCCCAGCGCCAGAACCGAATCCCCAGCCTCTCGAGCGCTTCGCTCCGCTTGCTGGCCACCGCGCGGAGACGCAGAGGTCTCAGGGGAAAGCTCTTGGTGTCGCAAGTCCGTTGGAGTCGCCATGGCTGTGGGTGGCGGAATTGACGGGCCAGGGAGTCATTGAAGAGAGCGCTGACGTCGCCGTCAGCAGTGCCTCTTCGTGTCGGGAGCTACCTGATGATCATCAGTGTTGTATTTCTGAGTCCATCCATCTCTAGGCGCTGAGGCACTGCCTCTCGAAGTCATACTCGTACAAGAACCGCCTCCAGACCGAGTCTTTGAGCGTCTCCAGCGGGCAGAGCACGCGGCCGTCGCAGCCGGGGACCGCCAGGTCGTCGCGTTCGTTCACGAGAACCTGCACCAGCAACGCTTTGGCGGGGCCTTCGTAGACGCGAAACTCGATGTTGGCAGCAAACGGCGCCAGCACGGACGTGCGGAAGCCTCGGCGCGTGAAGCTCCCACGGGAGGCAGAGGCCAGAAGCGGGGTCTTGTCTCCGTAGCCCAGCAGCGTCATGAGCGGCAGCGTCGTCTCGGCGTGGGCAAAGCGGAACACGCCTGCCAGGCTCGAGGCTCCGCTGGCACGTGCGTCCATCGCGGAGACGACGTCCTGCAACAGCACAGCTGCCATCTCGTAGTTGATAGGAAAGCCGCCCGCGAGCTGGTAGAACGCCTTGAGGTCGTCGTCGAAGTCGAGGGTCTGCACCATCTCGACCGTGAAGAGCGAGCACCACTGGTCGTGGATGTCGTACAGCGCGACGTCAAATCTGGGAACCAGCAGCCGTGAGGTCTCCATCGATCCTCGGTGGTGAAACCCTGCAATACGTACGCGCAGGCCGAGAAGGCTGCCGCCAGATCCTGCGGTGTGATGGCGACACCACGCTCCTCGACGTTGAGAGCGGCCGCGAGCTGGTCCAGACTGGTCTTCATGGCATTCGACCGAGCGAACGCGTGGGCCTGCGCGAGCGCACTGGCGTTCTGTTTGACTTGTCGCTGATAGCGTTCGCACACGTCGAAGAACCGGAGCAGTGTGTCCTGCGTCATCGCAAGTCAGTATACTTTGAGCAGCTACAAGCGGAGACGGCGCGCGCACGCACGTTCAGCTTCGGACGCTCAACGTAGTGGACGTCGTGTGCGTTCTCGAAGTACGCGCGAGTGAACCTATTCAATGTCGAGTGAGGCCACCACACTGATCGATTGAGTCGAGCAGGCTTACGCTACGGCCGAGTCTCTCGTGCGCGCTACGTGCGTGTGCGAGATCTGGTAGGTGGCGTTCGTATACAGAGCCTTTGCCTCTCGTCGCCCGTGGTCGGCGAGCTGGCGCTCAGCGAATTGCGCCATCTCTTGCGTGCCTGAGGCGGCGAGCTGTCCTTCCACGCTCTGGTTGTACTGCAGTCGGTATCCGTGCAGCCAGCGCGGAAGGTGCGCTTCCATGGGTCGCAGTTTCTCGAGCAATAGCTCGAGGTCCTTGATCGGTCCAAGCGTCGGGTATCTGCACTCAAAAGCCTCTGTCGGTGTACTGTACCACAGAAGACAAGCGGCTGCGACGCTGTCGTACCGGATCCCATGCCTCGTCACGAGTTGCGTCTGCGCCAGCCGGAAGCCATGAGCATCGGCTGCGAGGCCGGGTGCTCGTCCCGCTGAACGCCGTCGCTGGTCCCAGTACATGGTTTTGGTGGCGAAGTGACGCACCATCGCCCCGGCGGATGCACGGAGGCCGTTCACGCCGCCAAACCGACGCGAGACCGAGATCGTCGCAAGCGCCGCCACCGCCACCACGACCAGCAGCGACGCGAGCGCCCAGCGCCTGCGGTTGACGCGCTCGCAGCGCGGGAGCAGAGGTCGCCGCACGCCGTTCGCGTCGCCCATGGTTGTGCGACAGAAGAAGCCCAGCGGAAGAAGGGAGTGGAAGCAGCCAATCAAAGTGTTGATAGATTCTCCTGGATGGCTATAAGCTAAACGATCCTGTGAAAACGCAACAAGATCCGCTATAGACACTAGTGCGGGCCTCATTCGTCCTCGTCGTACTGGAGGTTGAACTCGGGCCCGTTCGCCTCGCCCTCGTCGTCATCTCGAGACTGAGCACGCTCTCGCGACGGCGCGACAGCGACGCTGCTGGAAGCAGCCTGTCCGCCGGAACTGAACTGCTGACTCGATTGGCCGCCACCGTACCCTCCGTATCCCGAGGCTGCAGCGGCGCCGGTCCATTGGTTATTCCCAGCACCTGGTTGAGATTGGCCATAGGTCCCACCAGCCACTCCTGGCATGGAGCCGCCGTTGGCCACGGAAGGATGAGACGAGGGGAGGCCATTTCCATAAGAAGGAAATGATTGAGACATCGCATGCATTCCAGCAGATGGAGGACGATTGTACGAGTTTGGAGTACCGGACGAGAATGATTTCTGTGGGCTCGTTGGTTGGCGCTGAGCCTGGAAAGATCCGTGGGGGCTAGATCCTCGAGGACTTGGCCCCCTCATAGAGTCTTGGCCCAGAGGGGTTGGACGCTTTGTGCCTGAATTCGACTTGTCCAAGTCATCCTCACCGTGAGCAAAGCTACACGACAGAAACGAGGTCACGGTTAGACTCTTCCACCAAACGTGCGCGCGCCTGGCTCACCTGCAACGGTCACCGAAGCGACAGGTGCCCTGGGGATAGTTGGCACACAAGACGGTCTTTCGGCGCGCTTGATTCAGCTCTGTGCGAGCGCGAGCCGCTCCGTCAGGTCCGGAGAGTTGGTCGTGAAGGTGCCTGCAAGAAAATCGTGCATCGATTTCACAAAACGTCCCGTTACTCTTCCGTCCACCACTTCCAGCACACAAAGAGCATGTATTCGTCCACGAATAGCGTACCAGCAGCGATCTCCACGCGTGCACTGACCAGCGAGGAACTTGCGGCAAACTTCGCGGGGACCACCCGTCAATGGTTCGCCACCGGACGGAGAGGCGGTAGAGGTAGAGGGTCGTTGGTATTCACCAGAAGGGCCAGATGGACCACCATTGTAGTTTCTTTGGCCTTGGGCGTACCCTCCTTCACGAGCTGGCGGGCCAAGGTCTGATCCACCTCGTGAAGGGGGTCCATATCCATTTCCAGAACCTTGCGGGCCGGGAGGGAAGGCGTTTGGCGGTGGACCTGACCGAAGCGGTGGAGGAGGGCCCTGGTAGCCTCCCGGCCCTGGTGCTCGCCCAGGTCCCAGTGGTCCATCATAACGGTTACGAGGTGAACGATTTTCAAATCTTCCTGATCCTTCGCGATCGCGGTTGTCAACAGCGGATGGTCTATTGTCTTCACCACTATCCGCGGGCCGTGGAGGGCCCCAACGAGAGCTGCGTGGTCTCTTGGTATCTCGACCATCTTCGAACGAGTCTCGGCGACCATATCCTGGTTCGGGGCGAGACCGACTGATTGCTGGTGAAGAGGACGGCGGTGGGCTGCGACGGTCGCGAGAGGATATTCCGGCATCGCGTCCTCGACTACGGTCACGACTGCGATCGTTTGGACGGCCACGATCACGGCTGCGACTACGGCTCCTGTCGCGGCCCCGATCACGGCCACGATCGCGTGACGGTGTGCCCTGATCTCTGGTAGTGCCATCCGATCTCTCTCGCGGGCGGTGTTCGACTGGCTGGCGACGCGATTCTGTGTTGTCGGGTGGCCCATTCTGGTTACGCAACCGTTGCGGTGGAGGACTTGACAACAGTGGTGCTTGGGGGTGCTCGCTGCTTTGATCTTGGAGCTCCTTCTGTTTCTTGATGATGGACAACAGCGATGCAAGCTTCTCCTTGGAAGCTGGTTCCGCATGGGTCGGACTTGCGCGGGTTGCTGCTGACGTCGTGGAAGCTGCTCGTACTTGAGAGTTGTTAAGAGAGTACTCGCGGCCTCCAGCGTTCTCAATATCTTGAGGGGTGTAGTAACCGCGGGACTGCCACTCTTGGATCACGTGGCGTGCCCCCTCCTGATCGTAAACGCGTGAGCTTGCCATACTCGCAGGTGACGGCGAGACGTTGAGCCACTAACCTGCTGATCTGCAGGGATCTTCTTCACAGCGGCAATCGTGTTGTTCATGTGGAGCAGGAATCGCTTGACAAACATGTCCTTGGCACCAAGCTTCGCCTGGGACTGTTGCGCAAACGAGATCAACATCGTGAGTGTCTTGAACTCGGACGCAGCAGCAGCAGCGCTCTACTCACCTGACGCATGATTGCATCCATCGCATAGAGACCTGGAAACCGTAGAAAATGTCGGCGTCGTCACAATCTTCGTCCTCCCCCACGTCGTCGCACGCAAACACGTACCAGCCAGGCGATGCTCTACCTCCGCCTTCCACAGAAACATCTCCACGTCGTGGACCACGCGCTTGTAGTCCTGGTAGCCACTGTGCGTCAACCCCCGAGCCAGCGTGGATCGCTGCCGGAACTCCGCACCTTCGCGAACTGGAACGCTGCGCTCGCGACAGCCTTGACGCGGTTGGCCGAGACGCCCTTTGCGGTGGCGAGCGCGTCCAGCGCCGCCTTCAGGGGTGCGTGGCCCTCCCACGTGCCGCCGCGCGACGAGCCGCCCATTCTCTCACTTCTCCCACCTTCAAGAGCGCCCGAGCAATCCCGAGCAATCCACCACTGGTCAGGAACAAAAACCGGTAGCTCCACGGAAACCGGTATTTTGATTTCGAAGATTTGTTTCACTGGTACGAACCAGTTAAAATTCTAATTAACGTTACGTTAGATAGACTAAACCCCAAAACGTCTATCTACCGTAGCATCCGCATCAGTCATGTTCGTCGTGGTCGTCTCCTGACGCGTCATCTTCAAGAACTTGGGTGATCTCGTGGCCCAGGACAAGATCGTCCTTTGTCTGTAAGTCCACTGGTGTCGGGGGTGCTGCAGCCGGCGTGGTAGCTGAACCAAGTGGCTGCACGTTCGCCATGCTCTTTGTTGCTGTCAACGCTGGAAACTTGAAGATTGGGTACTCAGTTGGAAAGTGCTGCTGCCATATCGACTGATGGTCTTGTGAACGAGATCGTTGCTTTAACTGGGACGGAAGGACAGCTGTCGGCGGCTGTGCATGGAAGCCTTCGACAAACAAAGATCGCTCTTGTTGTTGCAGCATGGCCCTCACAAAGAGTACACGATTCTCTGGCAGAGGTACGACGTGTTTCGACATAAACATGCCCTTGCTCATCAGCACAGCTCGTCGGCGTGGGGTGTAATCTTCTTCGATAAAGTACAACGTCATCGTGCTATCCTCAGCGGCGGAGTGCCATTCGACAAGCACAACTTCATCTGCTTGGAGCTCCCAAATAACTTCATACTTATGGCCCGCCTTCACATCGACATACAGGATGCGTTTCCGTGTGACAAGGAAGCACTTCTGCTTGAGGTCCACATGGCCAACGTAACCGTCGCTTCGATACCTTCCACCGCGCAGCTTCCCAACCATCTCCTCACCGAACGACTCCACGTAAGAGTACGCTTTGAGGCGCCGCGTCCGAATATCGATATGCCGAGGTGGACGTGCACGCATTAGAAGAGCTTTCGTGTTGGGATCGATTGCATCTCGCAACGTAGCGACCGTAGTCGCAGCAGCCAAAGATATTCCCAGCACAGGTTTCAGGACGAATCCGAATACCCCGGCAAAGACTCCTGGAATGACGCCTCGAGCACCGTTCAGCTCTACCGCCCGAATCGGTGATACAACGACCCCGGAAATGCCTTGCGCAAAACCCTGGTAGATATTGCGAGTCGCAGGGTATCCTGTATACTCATCCAGCTTCAAGCATGCCTCAGACAGTCCTAGAGAAGAGGCGGCGAGGATTCGAGCAACGAAGTCAAGCAGCGTGTATACGGATGCGCGTACAAGTGAGTACGTTCCTCGGCCCATTCCAAGCGCGAAATCCGTTGGACTCTGTGAAAACGATAGTCACTAGTTTAGAATTGATGAGGAATAACCGCTACTGCAGCGACTCTCACCTTTGAGATCCCGTGAACCGGCTCGTTGATGAAGTCTTGAAACCCACTTCTTAGATTCCTCCAAGCAACCATGGGATTGCCGAAGACGTCAACACTTCCCAAGATGACGTATGCCTGGCGAAGTGCCTCGCTTTGGTAGTGTGCAACCAATCGCGAAGCAAGTGCGTCAGGCTGAATGAATGAGTGACCAATGGTGATGGCCTTGAGGTGGAACGGGGCATTCGCGATCTTGGCCAAGCTCGTGCCAATAGCGTTGATTATTAGCCGGAGCGGACCAACCGTAGCTGAAGGGCTACGACCTGTATCGGTCCACGAAGTGAGCCCTTCAACCATCGCTCCGACACTCACCCCAAACGAAAAGCTGACGGTGGCCTTCAAGAGTGCATATGTTAGAAAACGACAAGAATCAATCACCCGCATTCGACGTACCCGAATCGGATCGACGTGGAACTCTTCGAAATACAACTTCTTAGCCTCGGCTTTTGACACCAATCTACCATGATGGTTTGCGTACGTTGTGACTGTCGATATTGGGTGGAGGTCACCGTGCTGGCTATGAACAGTATCTCGATCTGTTATTGTCGACGATGATGCGAGAACTGATGCCGTTCCATCTTCTCTCATCACGTCCAAGATCTCAACCCCGACCTCCAAGCTCGCGTTGTACTCATCCAGGAGCGCTGTGGCCTGGCTGAACTTGGATACGCCCCAGCCTATCCCAACACTGCTCGTTGGTTCTCGTCCAGTTGATATTTGAGAGTGCACAAAGACTGGTAGGAGTTGATAGAGCAATGATCCATCAACACGCACATGGAGAGGCAGCACACGCAGATTAAAGTGGCGGATGAAATCGATACCGGCGTATCCGTCGTGCTTTACAAGTTGAATATCGACAACTGGAACGTTCACGACTTTGCCATCAAGGACGCGACTTCGCGCATTTGGATTTGAGAAGCGTAACAGTACCGGGTAAGGTGTCACCGGAAGCTGATTATCAATCTGAAAGTCGCGCATTTGAAAGCGAACGGCCACGACTTTCGGATGCTGTTCTTTCGCGAAGCGCGATATTGGCGCCCCCGCGGATCTGTCTGCGTCGTCATCGCCGTCACTCACGAACACTTCCAGATACAACCCCGTAAAGGACACATAGACGAGCTCCCTTGGTGAATTGTCGATAATCGACACACCGACACCTTGCATCTGAACAAGCACCTCGAAACCAATCCGTGACATGAATTTGTACGGAAATTCTTGAGTCATCTTTGACTCCTTCGCTTCAGAGGTACTCGCGTTGCCACTTGCGTCGATACCTCCTGCAGCACGAATACGAGTATCCGTAAATCGGAGAACGCGCGTTGGTCCGTCGGCAGTGATCTCGATGCCTAGAGCGCCACCGAGACCATCGGGGAAGCGATGGATTTTGTCGAGAATAAATGACCCGATACGTAGCGGCCGGCTGTTATCGCCTGCTGCAGAGGGAAGCATATCCACAACAAGAATACGATCTTGAGTTGGCTCATCCCAAGCATAGTCGAGACTGTGATGTGGAAGAAGAATCTCGCTTCGACGCACGCTATGCTGGTGGATTCGAAACGTCTCGAGTGAGTAGTTCTCGATTCGGTACGGCGGCGCACTTGAGTTCTCTTCGCGGAGGTATATACAAACGCACGGACCATCGACCTTCAGCACGACTCGTACTAATTTGGTAGCTCGAGTCGAATCATTTCGCATTCGAACAACGTATTCGCGCGCTTCAGCGAGAGGAACGGCTCCGCTCCAGGACCATCCATGCTCAGAAAGACGGCAGCGGATAGTCTTAGTTCGCGCAAAGGGCAGGCTCCAATGGAAATCAGCATACCCACCCGGTTCGAGGTGGAGTGCGGGATTTAGTGCAGAGACCACTCCTCCTGCTCCCTGATCGTCAACACCAGGCAGCGATCGGGGAGAGGAATGGCATACTTCTACTGCTGCGTCCATTGTGTTGATGATCATAAATCGTGGAGTCAGCATGATCACCTTGGTCCTTGAATAACGTGCCTTCGCTGTCGAAATCGAATAACCGATGCTATACACACGGTCAAGACTAAAATCCGTCGCCTCCAACTCTCCTGACGTTCCCGGTTGATCAAGGACAATAGAATCAGTCCAGTTTTTCGAAGTTAGGTCACTTATCACACTTCCAATCCGTCGATCCAGTTCGTTCACGCGCACACGCACGCACCCACGTTCGGGTTGAGAACTAGAATGACACGCTTGAAGTACTTCGAGCTGCCCCACCGCCCGAGTATCTTCAATCTGCCTTGGAAGAAGATCCAGTAGACCCTTTATAGGCGGAATGCTTGGAATCAATCCTGGGTGTCTCCGTGGCTGATCTTCTGGTCGTAAATGACCACTTTCAAGTCGAGTTGATGGTTCTCCGTTGCTGAGTGTGCCTTCCTTCTGGAGCTCTCTAAACGAAAATGGTCGAACAAGATGCGAGTGCGTTGAATGACGATTCGCTCTTGTCTGCTCTTCCTTCAAGAGAAGCTCATCGCGATCCAGCCGTTTTTGCCCAGCGAGAAGCATTGTAGAGTGTTCGTAGCTGGCTCTCTCGTCGTCGTGCTCATACTCCAGCTTTAGGCCCGTCAGATTGACGATCCAGTAAGGTACAAAAAGCGATATTTCTCGGCAGCGTCCTGTAACAGTTTGAGCTTCCGCAGAAACGTACAAGTGTGCATTGCTGGATAAGTCAGCCAGTCGTATACGATACACACCCTCATGCAGATCTTCCACGATTCTGAATGGCTCGCTCCACTCGAACCCCTTTATCCTGACTTGGAGCTCAAGTGGCGTGTCCCAGTCGCAAAGATGCCACGTCAGTGACTCTGCTACATTGATAACTCCACGCTCTCGCAGACGTTGCTGACAGTCTTCCCACCCCAGATTCACGCTGGTGCTTGGACTGTTGACGCCATCTGTTGCAGGAGTCCAATCCGCTGGAGTTGCGAGACAGAACTCTAATGGTGCTGCGGTCAGATTATGGATCACCAGCGGCGGTTGAAATGATACTTTACGCTGGTACAAGGACTTGCTAGCCATTAACAGTGTGGCACTCATCATGAAAGGTCGCACTGGGCGATCACCGTAAAGCCGGTGAAACTTGATTGCGCATTGCGGCTCACCATTCATGGAATTGGCCGAGTCATCATTCACCGAACTCCCAATGGCAGGGGTTATTGCTCGATCAAACAGAGGAAGGTGCACACGCTTTTTCGCGTACGCCTTCGGTAACTGAACCGCGATTCCTTCCCTCAGCGATTTCATCTCAGGTGGCCGAACCATCAAAAAGCCATCCGTCGCCGAAACCAAATTAACAGGAACAGGTAATGTTGAAGACGCCGTGACTACGGCCTTCCACGACGGAATGAGGTGACCTCGAGGCGTCCCTGCTCGAAATGGAGGAGAAGGGGCACGACGAAGAGGGGGGACGTACTCAATCTCCAAATCTGAAGCTGTGTTGTTTTCGAGAACCAGCGCTGAGCGTACAACGAACACTTTGATGCCCCGTTCCACCAAAACGTCGATCACGCACTCGCACTTGCGAACACGAGACGTCACCAAATCTGCATCCAAATCGACAAGTGCGTACAACCTTGAGTCTGCCTGGTCTACTGGGATAGCGAACTCACTCTCCCATCGGTGCACTCTTCCATGTGACTCTCCGTCGTGATCTGGCTTTCCACCTTCATCCCCGTCTTCGACTGCAATATACAGTTGCCTTCCAATAAATTGGTCAGATTCGGTATCTGGGTACGAGTATTCTCCACTTTTTGAACGCGGTCTCGCTGTAAATAACAATGGTTCTTCAGTACCTGGTGCCATCGCATTATCACGGCACGCTGGTCCCCAATAACGTAGAATGAGACCCGTTTCGTTTCTGATCCAGTACGTCGAGTATTCTGATCGATCGGATGAATCGATAGCCGCTCCACGACTCATCCATTCCCACGCCCGACTTGCGGCCATTATGTTCGTGATGAGTGCGTCGGTCACGTTCCACTGGAAGAACTCTCTAGAGGAAATTGTTACCTTCCACGGTGCTGCCGAGCGAAAGTCGACAGTATCAAAATCGCGAGAGCCGGCTGTGACCATATGATCCGCTCGATCTTGAATACATGTCAGCGTGAAACTCCATGGTTCGATAAGAGGCTCAGAAGCGACCAAACGCAGGTTATGATACCAGGCCTCAAGACTGCACGATCCGCTGATGCTCGTTCCAAAGTCGGTCACATCTTTAAGAGAAACGTGGAGAGGTCCCACACGAAATCCAACGACCGGAGAATCTTCGTCAACTAGGTTGTTGATCAAGCGGAATTTCACACTGTCCATGACCAACTCAATTTCCAAGATGTGAGGCACCCGAGGCGAGTGGTTCATCTCGTGGTCAATCACAGATCTGTCGTCGCCATTGGTGTCAAACTCAGACAGCTCTGAGTATGGATCATGAGCTGCTATCGATGCTAACGGGATTCGAACGTGAGCTTCTGCACTTGCTAAGGTGGAGACGGCCGAGACGGTCCTCATTATCACCGGTAGGTCTTTGTAAGCGAGTTTCGACGTAACGGCTGAAATAGACACGTTTGACTTAATCAACCTCCACCGACTCCACGCGGAGCAAACACCATCTGGTATTGTCTCAGCGAGAGCCCCGGTAGGGGTAGAAGGAGTAGCTCGCTCATGTTCAGTTGCTGCAATGTTGACAGCGATGGCAACTGGTTCTATAAGTTCATAAGACTGCATGGTCTGATCGGTTGGACTTCCGAGGTGGACACGAATATCTGTTGCGTTTGCCTCCACCAATAAAAGCGGTGTTGTCGAGGACCCCTCGAGCTCTGACGTGCTGTCCTTGATTGGCTTATCGCTGTCAATGACGAACCGACTTGAAAGACACATTCCAAAAGAATCCCGTTCTCGATCCGATGAGAGTAGCCATAGTTGTAACTCAGCTAGCTCAGCACGAAACTTCCACGCTAAGTTTCTCCGAGGTTGAGAGACTGGCCCGTCGCTAAGCGTGACGGTCTCGTCAAGGTCCTTCTGCTTGTTCAGATTTATCGTATCTCTGATTGACTCAGCGAGGCTGTTCTTCCGAGCTCTTGCTGTGCTGTAGTTAATCACTCGTTCTTGAGATGCAGACATGTCCGCAGCAAATGGTCCAGCGGATGGATCTACGAGGACTAATGCCGTGGATTGCTGATCAATAGTCGAGATAATCCGTGGGTCTTGATGAGCCAGCTTTTGTGCCAAGCTCGCGATAACTCCGACTGTGTAATTCTCAAGGCGCAAGAATGTCCGTGGCAAGACCGATAGCCGCACCGATGACATCACCAGCGAACAACCAATGACATTCTGTGAATCGCGGTCTTCGTCGTGACTGACTTGTTTGTACGAAAAGTCGATCTGAAGTTGCGGGTCAGAGTTCATCCTCGCCTTGTCATCTGGCACTCTTGTCAGGATCCCACACATGAATTCCTAACAACAAACACAGTAAGCTTCCCCAGTAAGTAAGAGGTCTTTGAAGGTCGAAACAGCTTGAACTCACAGATGTGTCAGCCACCAAGTCTCGAACTGACAACTCGTGAACTGACAGGCGTCCGAATAACTGTTGCCCACCAGGAGTGTGCTTACTTCGATCGATCACTAAGTCGAGTGAGGCGACCACGTTGGAGAGAACAATCTCGGCGACAGGAAAGATGGTTGGCACAGCAGTCACACTTCGAAATCCACTCTCTTCTTGGGTAAACGAGAAGTTGTGTCTTCGCCGGCGAGGCGAGCCAACATTAGCTGCACCACCTGCACCTTGTTCGCGTCCAGTATGTGCTTCTGTAGTCTCCATTGTCGTCTTCAACCAAGCCTCGAATTCTACAGTGTGCTTGGACACCATAACAAGATGAAGTGATTCGACGGAGGCTTCCACCACTAATCCACTGAAAGAACTCGAGGTGATGTTTTCCGCATCGCTATCCGCTTTCCCCAGTCTATTTGATAATGCGCTCCGCGATGCATTGTCGAAAACTTGAATGGTCGGATCTACCACATCATTCCAAAGGTCAAGCGCAAGGCATAGATATCTCTCTCCGATGTTAAGCTTCACGGGTGACAAGGCGATGCTCACATACTGAGTACTCGTCGGACCCTCGGATTCGTGGTGGTTACGGCGCTTGGCGCCAACCTCAATCCGAATTCTTGTCTCTTCGAGAATTTTCATATGATCAGATCTTGTCGCAACTAGCGCATCATTCACTTGCACAACTATGTAACCCTCCTTGGGCACATCTTGCGTTAAGCTGAAGGCATCGTCGCGACCAGCTTGGATGGTGATGGTACCAAGGTCAATTACCACCGCCTCCTCGGACTGAGAATACCCTTGTCCACATGCGATAATGATGGACGGATGGACAAGCTCCACTGAGAAGTCGAGACCAACATTGACGCGACCTCCTTGTGATACTGGGACAAAAGGTTCGGTCGCTGGGGGAGTTGTCGGAACACTATGGCGATGTGTACGTTGGCTCTCAGCCGAAAGAGAGTCGGTCCTCTTGCGTTGCCGAAATCCAGCCAAGGCACCGGGATCGTCTTTTGCAATAAAACGGGCTGCCAATACTCCATGAATGATGTAACTCACGATGTTCTCGATGAAAGCACTTTGAACTTGAAGTTGTACAGGTTGAATGCGGACAGCGATCCGAGACTTGACCGATACCTCAGCGTCAGTTATGCATCTTGGATCAGGTTCCGATGGCTCAGCGCGATTGTTGATTGTTGCATCGAGTTCTACGACCTTGTCTCCTCTCGCCAATGCTTCTCGCTCCAACCCAAATATCTCCACATAGGATCTGCGGGCGCTGTAAGCACCATCCTTCGCTTCAAGACCTGAAACATCCCTAGCAGAACACAAGTCGAATAACTTTATGTCCTGTACTGCTCCACGGAGGTTGATTCCACTGCCTTCGTGAGCACCACTAGTCATTCGTAGCTTACACCCAACGATTGCAACTGAAGCGACAGCATCACCTCGGTCGCTGAGCAAGATCGATACAGACTGCAATTGTAAGCCAACTGTCAGAGCAATCGCCACAGTCTTCGGGGTGTTCGTCTGCTGTATCAAATACTCCTGAGCAATGAACTCGTTCCTAGCACGCTCAAGGTCAGCTAAAACTGAATCCGTGAGTATGACTGGAAGTGAGAATTCCTGGGTCACCGATGATGTCAAATCAAGGGGAGGGGGAATGGCGTCGACAAAGTCTTCGTCTCCTTCATCGTCTACAACTGGTAACACAGAGTTTTGGGATATTTTCAACCACGATTCTTCGAACAACTCCAGCAATGAACAGACATAAGACTGGTCGAAGACAAGATGGACAGCTCCAAAGCGAACACTGATGTCTCGACTGACTTCTTCACTGGTTTGCCGATCACAAACAGATCCAAAACCAAGCTCCAGCAAGTTTCCCCCTGCGTTTGACCCAGATCCGTTTTGAACTGAAATGATTCTCTCACGTTGCCGACTGAATTTTCGACGAGAGCCGCCAGACACAGAAAAAGGAACGCTCCGACGCGGAGGCGCAAGCAAATCATACGGGGCACTGATTGCAGGACACGAAAACAGCAAAAATTCGGATGACCTTCCACCCACCTCAACAAAATCTTCCACGTCGAGGGAGCGCACCTGCATGTCAACCTGAGATGACAGCGTCTTCTTCGCAATTCGCACTCGAAATCCCTCCAGCTTTAGCATTAAGGTCCCGCTTTCTGGTGTATCATCTTCAAACATGCCGGATGGGTCGAAACGAAATGATGATGATGGAGGAGCTGACACTGGTGTTGGTTTCTTCAACTGGATCATGATCACCGGAACTGTGAAAGAGCAAACAAACAGTCGACGGTCGATCAAATCTCCACTAGGAAGAGTCATTGAGCCACGGCGTCCATGTTTCCTCTCTCGTGTTCGAGTAGGAGAACTGTGGAGTCGTGATCGTGCACCACTCAATCGAGTTGGGGCAGCATTTCTCGAGGCAGGATCAAGTGCAAACGTATCCAGCTCGAGTAGATGCTGATCTCTCGACTCATCCCTTCCCTGGAATGGCAAGTCAACCGTACCGCTTGTTATACTGAACCAGGTGTCGTCACTGTCTGCGTCTGAGAGTCCATCCGAGTCACTCTTGTCTCCATCAACGAGCTCACGAAGTTCCATCTTCCTGGTGTTGACTTGTTCTCCATTGTCTGAAGACCTTCTCATTCCTGGAGTGCTCGAGATTTGACCGGAATTAAAAGTGCCATGGTCATCGAGAAATGACGAACCCAGCGATGGAATGGATTTCATTGTCCCATCCACCGCTTCAAGCGGTGGATTTGAAGCACCAAACCTCTCAACAAGCGCGAGCAGTTGAAAGTACTTCTCGAGCGACATATTGAACGTCAAAGCCGGAAGATCAGCATGGACGTAAAACCTAGTCAGTGTAGCATCCAGGGGGAGAACTGATGTTCTAAGCGTCACGTTAATGCTGAACCGTTCGATCAGCTCCCAATCTGGACTAGGTAATGCGTTCCCATTAAGCGCAGAGCTTGTGGAAAAGTGAAACCCATTCTTGGCGAAAAGTCCAGAAGCCGCACTTCCTTGTGGAATCAACAGAACGTGAACGTTTGTGACTGAGAGAGTGAACTTGTCGTAGAACTCTTCCTTCCAGCGAATGGCCCCCTCTCCTTTTTCAGCGTCGTCGTACAACTGACGGACAAAGCTCATGCTCGAGGTAAGTTGTGGTGAGTGGTATGGATTCGAAAGTACAACGGACGACGAAGGTGTACCAGTTGACGAAACACCAATCTGGCTTGCCGAGAGACTTGCTGTCTCACTGTCGAGCTTACTTAACCGGTCCGTCCTGAAATTGATGTGTCCAAGGTCAATCACCATACGCGCACAGTTATAATCCGAATCGCTTTGGGGTATGACGACAAGAGGGGCTTGGATGCGCAAGTCAACAGATAAGGCGACGCGATTTGCCATCACGTACTGCAGCTTCGCCTCTGTTCGCGCCTTCAAGTTCACGATATCATTGAATGAGGCGACTTCAAGCTCTGCCCACAACCCCAGCACTTGCGGAGTGCTGAGAAATGATCCAAGTCGACCCCAACATCTCGCTGTTGGAGAGAAGACAATCTCCAGAGGCTCCATATGAACATATAGGGCTGCATCCGCTGCAACTCCAATCGGATTTGTCTCATAGCTCATCAAAAAAATTGGACCAGCCATTCGGTTTGCGGATAACAAACCTCCGTCATCGTCGTTGGCCGTCAGTGCGCGATCGTGCTTGCGAGTCAGCAGGCGCGAAAATGCCATGCTGTCAGCACTCTCGTCAAAGGCATCGATAGTTTGTAAAGATAAATCAACTCTTGTGGCGTCGGCTTTCGTGAATGCCGCGATTTGCAGATGACTGAAACTGCCAAGCAAGAAATCCGTTGGAGCGTACTTCGCACCATAGTTTGGGTCGTCTCTTGTAAGGCTTCTATTCGTCTCAGGATCACTTGAAAGAGTGATAGAACCCTTTCCCAAAGTCAAGGTAACCCTGGATACGAGATCCGATACTTCTCGCTCGTCTTCTTCCGAGGTATTTTGGTCGTTTGGATATGTCTGATCTGCCGCTCGACGCTTTTTCGCTCTCTTCGACGGTTCGTATTCGACAAGTTTGAACAATTCACGAAGCTCGACTTCCGGAAATCCACGCTTAGCCATACCCGAATCAATGGGGGACGGCGCCACTCCAACTCGTGAAGTCCATCCGAACATCCATTTACCCCACGACCGATAGCGCTTTTCAGTCGGCAAGGTCGACTCTGTCGCTTCAGTATCGACAGATTCAGAGTCCGAAAATGGCGGCATCGGCACTTGTTGCGGACGAGCGGAATCAGAATCGGAGGTATCGCGAAGTTCATCTTCCTCTTCAACTTTCTTGTCGGCTAGATATCTGAAAAGGATTATGTCTTCGATTGGCCGTTTCCGCTCGATCGCTTCCAATTCGGCAATGTCGGCTTGTATACGTGAATGGGGACTTGTGGTGCGAACAGATAGTTTCG
>JAADVR010000404.1:0-30985 GCA_023335855.1 Pythium scleroteichum | reverse complement strand
GCCGGAGATCCACCAGCGTGCGTTGGCTCTGCGTGATGTGATGCAGAGTGAGGACGGTGTCGGCGAAGCGGTGAAGAGTTTTTACCGACACTTGCCAATGAAGGTGATGCGTTGTGAAGTGTGCGAGAAGAACTTGGCGACGAAGTGGAGTGAGAAGGATAGGATCCGCTTGTGCATCGAGTGTGAATACGTCATCTCTTCGCGTGCTGAAAACTCGGCTGCGGACATTCGAAAGTATCAGTGTGTTGACTATAAAGCTCGTGGGCCAGAATCGACGTTAGAAGGTGTTGCGTCGGGTGCTGGGGCTCTTCTTCATGAACTTGGAAGCGGTGTCAAAGATGTTTTTATTAAACCTGCGCAGGGTTATCGAGAGCAAGGTGCTACTGGTGCTGTCATCGGCCTGACGAAGGGTGTTCTTACCGGACTCTTCATTCGTCCAATTCAAGGCGTAGTGATCTTTGCAGACCACGTCGCAACAGGACACTACAACAAGAACCGAGGCGCTGATGAGCGCAAGCGTGGCAGTGTTTGGCTAGAAAATACTCTGCTGAGCGAGGCAGTGGGCTATAGCACGGCTCCCGCTGCTCACACCGCAAACATGAACCCAGACGAACGAGTCGTCGAGAGAAAGAAAGGCGATCGTGACCAAGTTGCCATCCAGCTGACGTCTGAAGAACGACAACAACTTGCGTCAAAATTCAATGAAATCATGGTGAAACGTGGGGCCAGGGACAGCGAAGACGAGTCATTTCGGGTGGTTAGTGCGGAACCTCGCGATTCGGTATCCAGCTCAATTTCAGACATTCCGAGTGTGATCGCTGAGGCAGAGAGCTTATTCTCCAACGTGAACACCAGGTCCGTTCCGAAGCTCAACATCTGCCTGTTCACGACTGGAACTTGGAGCGACAATGTTCAACAGTTTGTTGCAATTGGGTTAAGGTTGAAGGCTGACGGTCACCGAGTCCGAGTTGCGACCAACGAGAACTTCCGACACCGAGTTATAAGCTCGGGACTTGAGTTCTATCCGCTCAGCGGACATGCCACGACGGTCAGTAAGTACTTGCTACATCAGTACGAGCGCCAGAATCAGAAGCGTGGGTTCATGAACCTCATCAAGGGTGACGAAGATTTCCCTGAGTCTGAAGACTTGAAGTCGTTCGTCTTTTCGCTTTGGCCAGCTTGCGTCGACGTAGATCCACTCTCCCCCGGCCTCCAGTTCCGCGCAGATATGATCATCTCCCACCCATTCGTCTTTGGACAAAGCATCGTTGCTGAACGACTGGGCGTACCTTTGCATTGCATCAGTCCAACACCGTTGTCTCGTACCGAGGCGTTTCCCCACGTTCTTTGTACGGCTGGAAAGTTTGTTTTCCCATATCAGCATAATCCAACAAACGCTGCGAAATTCGACGTGATCGACACACTGTTGTGGAAGGGAATTCACGACATTCTGGACGACTTCCGATCCTTCCTCGGTCTCTTTGGAGCAGCCAGTCGTCGCAACCTTCTCGCTGGCTGGCGTATTCCGCATTCTTATTTGTGGAATGAGAACCTCCTCCCGAAGCCATCCGATTGGAATAGTGAAATAAGTATTGCCGGCTTCGTGCAGCACCGAGACCTGGACGAGGATGCGATTGTCGCAGACCACGCTGACATTGCATCCGCCATCCAGGCATTCGCGGCTGAGGACTCAACACCAGTGCTGTACTTCGGCTTTGTTCGAGGAAACTGGGACCCGCTCCGCCTCTCTAAACTTCTTCAGGATATTGATATCGCTGCTGTAAACACTCGTGTGCGGGTCATCTTCCAGGCCGTTGAAGAGGCTGAGACGGTAGCTCTTTATCGCTCCAAAAGCGTGCTTGAGATTCCTTCCACTGCGCCAGTCAAGATGTTGCTCCCGTTCGTTTCCGGCGCTGTTCACTGGGGTGATGGATCAGTAGTCGCGACATGGCTTGGAGCAGGGGTGCCTACCTGCGTTGTCGCACGGAACGCGATGCAGCTATTCTGGGGCCGGGCAATTGCCGGCGCTGGGCTGGGGGCAGAGCCGCTTGAAGCTGAGCAGTTGACTACGCCGAAACTCGAATCCGCTTTCCAGCACCTCGTGGGTGGCTCGCTTTGTGACAAAGTGCGCCGTATTGGGCCGACGTTGTCGTCGGAAGCGGCAGTGGACAAGGTGGTGCAGCATGTATACGCTAACCTTCCATTGGAAGGTATGCGGTGCGACTTGGATCCAGCACGAGTGGCGCGAATTTACGATCCTGTACACGAGCTGAAGCTGTCGTACGAAGCCCACTTGGTCGTCAAGTCGCTGGAGACAGGAGACAGCAAGATCAAGGTCGAGTTTCTCAAGTACAAACCGCTCAAGTACTCACTCTCCCACGTGCCGCGCTTCTCGCTTCGTCAACTGGACACTCAGCCACGTTCGAAGACGCGGCTGGCTAAGCAATCTATCTTTGCGTACGAAGTCGCCGACCAAGCGGACTCGACTGGCTTAGCCGGTCTGTCGCTCTCGAAGAAAAGTCTCTTGACGCGTGGTAAGAGCATGGCAGTGAATGTCATTGAGGCGCCGGTCAATTGGATGTCTCCGGACATCAAAGAGTCGCGTGTCGCCGAGATCAATGCAGCTTATGAGAAGCTCATTGCTGAGCGAGCCTAGGTAGGCTATAGGCAGTAGGGCATACCCCACTTCAACCAGTACATCTGAGGCTGTGTCTGAGACTGATCTTCTTCAATTCTGGCCAATCGATTCGATCTTCTCGCTGAGTTTGTCGGCAGCTCCCTGTCGCAGAGCGAAAAACGCGAGTCGAGTCCAACACAGCGCGATGGATCGCCAGCGTCTCCTGCGGATCTCCGTCGTGGATGAGACAGCGCAGTCTCCGCGCATTGCTGATGACGAGACTGTGGGCGGATGGGCCACTTCGTTCAACGGCGCGACCGCAGTCGGCGGCAGTCGCTCGCCCACGCCGCAGCACTTCCTGCAGAGCCCGAACGTGCTCCCCAATGGTCGCGCCAGCGTCCTGAGCAACGGAGGCGCGAGAGGCGACCGCCATCAAGGAATGCGCCAGCGCCGGTCGTCGTCTCCCTTGTCGCGCGGGGCTGCAGTGATGGAGAAGATCATGAATCCCCGACTCGATCGCGAAGTGTCCGCCGACGACCGTCCGTATCAGCCATCGACTCTGAGCCACATCAAGGCGTCTGCGTTCGACGACGACTACCACTCGGTGTACGTGGCGAGGTACCCGGGCGGTGTGCGGGGCCTCTTCGTGCTCTTCCAGAGCCCGACGCTGCTAATGGCCATCGGACTCTTCTCCGGCTTCGTCGGCCTCTTCATCGACTTCTGGCTCGCCAAGATCGCCGACTACCACAACACGATCACTGACATGGGCTTCAAGTACTTTCTTGTGTCGGCCTTAATCGCCTCGGGCTTTGCGACAGCGCTAGTCCATTTGGTGTGCCCGCAGGCCGCTGGATCGGGCCTGCCGTTCATGAAAGTCGCAATCTCCGGTGTTGACATGAGCGAGTACTTGTCGCTGCGCTGCATTGTCACGAAGATCGTTGGCTTGCTCGCTGTCTTCGTCGCAGGACTTTCGGTTGGCAAAGAAGGGCCGTTCATCATGATCTCTTGTGGCTTTGCGAGCGTGCTCATGAACTTGCCTGCCTTCCAGCGCATCAACAACGACGAGACAAAGAGGCTCGAGATGCTTGCATGCGCTTGCTCAGCGGGTGTTGCGGCGACCTTCGGCTCCCCTTTCGGTGGTGTTTTGTTTGGAGTTGAAGTGACCTCGCACTTCTACATGGTTCGAACGCTGCCGCGGTCTTTCTTTGCTGCCATTGTTGGTGCGTTGCTAATCAACTTCATCACCTCAAATACTCGCTACGGGCTCTTTGGAAGCTCGGATATGGGTATCTCGACCACGGTTGGTGATCTTCACGATTTCTCGCTGCGAGATCTCGCCGTATTCATTGCCATGGGTGTAGTGTGTGGACTGGGCGGCGCATTTTTTAATTTCTGTGTATCTGTGCTCGTAAAGCTACGTGATAAGTTCTTATCAGATGAATCGTCGATGGCTCGGCCATCAATCTCTGGGTATGGGCTTCGACGGTGGCGCAGTCGTGTAACGGGGTTGGTATCGACTGCGTTGGGGAAGCGGCTTCTGCTGGTTAGCACCGTGACGCTCATCTCATGTGTGATGGAATTTTACGGTGACAGCGCTTGGTTCATTCGGCATGGCTCTCCACATCGCATTCTCGGGGCACTCTTTTCGAAGGACAAGAGACCTTTTACGGCCCCGTCTCGTGAGGCTTCGTCGAAAGTGGATGATGACGACAGTATCCTGATGTCTCGCTCGCTGATTACCTTCCTCCCGTTGAAATATTTGCTTACATTGTTGAGTGTGGTGCTTCCCGTGCCGGCAGGTCTCTTCACCCCAACCTTTGTGATCGGAGGAATTTTTGGTCGGCTGGTTGGCGAAGCTATCAACGCGTTTGATCTACTGAACACTCAGTACGAACCGTACGAGTTTGCGATCATCGGAGCAGGAGCTTTTTCGTCTGGCGTTACGCATGCCATTTCAACTGCCGTGATCATCATGGAGATTTCCCACTCTGACGAACTCAACCTACCGGTTTCCATAGCCATCTTGGCATCCTATTTTACGGCCAAGCGCTTTACCGAGAATGTGTACGATGTACTCATCAGCACAAGCAATCTACCTCGCCTGAAAAAGCTCCCAAAAGCTGCGTACGACATCCCGTCGTGGGAAGTCATGCGAGACGTCAAGGACATGAGCTTTTTGACAGCTGACTCAACATACAATGACGCCTTACAGATGCTGCGCAGTTCCAGAGAACCCGTCTTCCCAATCGTTGACAATCGGAAGAACCTGTTTTTGCTTGCTACCGTCACTCGTCGCCGTCTCGAGACATCTGTGATTTACTGTCAGCAAAAGCTGCGCGAACACGCGCAGCTAATGGAGCAAACAACCGCCACTCCGTCGTCTGCACGAACGCCTCTCCGATCGGCAATTAGCCTGCCCGTCGGTAACTCTGGCTACGGCTCTGTCAGAGCCGCAAACGATGCTGATAGTCTTCCTCCGTGGAATGTGAGTATTGATCTACTGGATTGTCCAATCCATTTTGCATTCCGCCGCGGAGGAAAAGTAATGGAATGGGTAAGTGCCCACTTGCCATGCATGGATGGCGCATAGGTAGCTCACCCTATATTCCTTGGATTGCAGGGATCTAACGAGTTGTGCACGCGGACCAAACTCACCGTACTCATCAACCCGTCTCCGTTCCAGCTGATGGAGATGACGCCGATGAAGCGTGTTGATTTGCTTTTCCGAATGCTGAAGCTGAATAATGCCTACATCACGCGGTCGGGTCGTCTCGTGGGCGTCATCACACGCGATCGTCTCATGTCGTTCTTGGGGAGAACGAAAAAGTATCGCGTACCAGGGCTTGTCAATACTCTTGCCGGATGCTGCTGGGGAGTGATCGAGGAGGGTCAGCGTCGTAGAAGTAAGCAAGGTGTCGCTAATGGAGAACCAAACGAGCAAGGGTAATAAATCTGAAGTCCAATGTACTCGATGGAGCTCTTGGAAAAGTAGTTTTATTGGCAAAATTCGGGCGGAGGAGGCACAGTAGGCACCATTCCAATACGGAACTCGCTTGCTTTGAACTGTTCCATATTCCACGCATCGTCACGCACAACAGTAAGTTCTTCCTCCGATATCTCTCGCGGTACACGCGGAGCTGGGGTTGGAGCCGCTGGAGTCGAACTGAATTCTACGTTGGAGGTTGCTCCACCGAATCCGACTGAGGATGCCTTTGGGGTAATAGTGGAGACTCCAGGTCCAAACGGAGACTGAGCAGTCGTTGTGAACGATGAGGCTCCCTCAAACGGGGAGGACGACGCGGGAGCCGAAGTCGATGGAAGTCCGAACGGGGAGGATGTCGCGCCAAATGGTGACCCACCAGTCCCGCCTCCCCCAAAAGGAGAAGGAGAAGGTGATGGTGACGCGGTGCCGAGTCCACTGGGCTTCCCGAAAGTCGTCGAGGTCGACGCGGATGCACCAGTGAAGGGGCTTAAGCTTGCTGTCGCTGTTTGACCAAACGGACTAGGAGAAGACGTTGGGGCTCCGAATGGAGAGGCTGATGCTGGAGCTCCGAAAGGCGAGGACGTTGCAGGTGCTCCAAACGGTGATACTGCTGGTGATCCAGCCGTGGTGCCTAGTCCACTCGGCTGCCCGAAAGACGCTCCTCCCCCTGTACCTCCGAATGGGTTTCCTTGCGTAGCGGGCGACTGGAACCCGCCGCCAAAAGTAGTCGCAGCCCCTGCGCCAGCCCCAAACGGACTCGCGGCCGCGCCGCCTCCAAAAGGATTGCTTGGCTTTCCGAAACGACTGGGGGGTGAAGGGCTTGTCACGCCGAAGGGCAAGGGTGAGGCAACGCCACCAAACGGAGACTGGGCAGCACCACCACCGCCGAATGGGCTGCTGTTTCCAAGCGGTGGGCCCCCGAAGGGAGACGGTGACGCCCCCATTCCACCACCAGCTACCGCAGCCAAGGATTCACCGTTGAAGAGCCGATCGGAGGTCTGTTGGAAACGCATTAAACAGGGGGCGCCAAGTCCACAAGTCCACAAAACTCTCGTACATTCGTGTTCTCGAGCAGCGAGAGCACCTGGTCTTTCTGCCGCTGCATCTCGCTCTGGAGCGCGAGTAGCTTTTGCGCCTGCTGCGCGTGGCTGCCTGCAGTCTTGAGCTGCTCGTACGCCTCCATGCGCACCTCCTCGAAGCTCAGGTCGCCGTCGACCACATTCGGGAGCGCCTTGTGGACAGCGAACCCGGAGAACGGCCAGATACCAGGGTTGCGGAGCTCCTCGATCGCCAGCGCGCGTGTGGCGTCCGTCACACCGGTGGCCCCCGTAGCACCCGCACCGCCCGCCGCGGCGCCGAAGCCGAAGGGGCTGGCGTTGCCTGCCTTGGCGCCGCCTCCGAAGGGGCTGGTGCTGGGCGTCGAGGCGCGCCTTCCGTCGTCGCGGCCGCCGCCGAAGGGCGCGACGTGCGCGAAGCGGCAGCTGCTGCCGTTGCGGCATGTGCCTTGGAGGAAGAACTTGCACGACGTGCGGAGCCGGCCAGTCATGGTCGAAAATGGTGCCAGCAAGGAGCGTCTGTCAGTTAGGGGTGGTATTATTGGTAGATAGACGGTACTGGTGCAGGAGCCGCCGGTGCGAAAGGTCACAGCGATCATTCGTGGACGAACGATGTTCCAGGCGCAGGAGAGCGGCAGCAGCTACACGTCGACCATCTACGGCTACATCCGCGACCAGAAGTATGAGGAGGCCGTGCGCTTGCTGCAGATCGAGCTGGAGAATCACGCGCACAGCCGCGCCGCGCTCTCGCTGCTCGGCTACTGCTACTACCAGCTCCAGAACTTCGGCATGGCCGTGACCATGTACGAGCAGCTCTGCAAGAACTATCCAGGCGTGGACGAGTACCAACTCTACCTGGCGCAGTCGCTGTACAAGGCCGGACAGTACGACGCCGCGACGCGCAAAGCCAGCCAAGTCGAAAGCGACCAATACGCTCAGCGAGTGAATCTCCTGCGCGCCGCCGCCTACTACGAACAGAACGATATTAAGGCGACTCGATCCATCCTGGAGCAGTGCATGACCGACGACCCAACATCCATCGTGTTTGACGGCGCCATCGAGTACAAGGAAGGCAACTTCGACAACGCGAGAAAGAAGTTTACGGACGCACTCAACATTCTCGGCTACCAGCCTGACATATCGTACAACATCGCGCTTTGCTTCTACAAGCAGAAGCAGTACGGCAATGCGATGCGTCAGATCGCGGAGATTATTGAAAAGGGCGTGCGGGACCACCCGGAATTGAGCGTTGGGAGCAAGAGCGAGTCCAACTCGGACGTCAAGAGTGTTCGCAACTCAACAGTCCTGCGCGAGACAGCCCTCGTAGAAGCGTTCAACCTTAAGGCTGCGATCGAGTACGAAATGAAGAACTACAAGGGCGCACGTGACGCTCTGCTGGATATGCCCCCACGACAAGAAGAAGAGCTCGACCCTGTCTCGCTTCACAACTTTGGACTCATGAACATGGACGTCGATCCAAACGGGGGATTCAAAAAGCTAAACTTCTTGCTTCAGAACCCACCGTTCCCGGTGGAAACGTTTTCCAACCTACTCATCCTATACACGAAACATGGCTTCCACGATTTAATGGCAGACGTGCTGGCAGAGAACGCCCACTTGACTTTCCAGCTGCTTACAAAAGATTTTTACGAGTTCATGGATGCGACCGTGACGTTGCAAGCCTCACCGGAAGACGCTTATCGCAAATACGACGAGCTCGCAACGAAGCACGTGGAAGGGCTCCGCAAGCTCACCAAAAAGATCCAGGACGCGCGTCTTGCTCAGTCGAACGACGACATCAAGAACTCGCTCAAGGCATACGACGAAGCACTCGAGGACTTCATGCCTGTGTTGATGGCGCAAGCCCATATCTATTGGGAACGAGGCAACTACACTCAAGTCGAAAAGATCTTCCGTCAAACTGCTGAGTTTTGCTCAGAGCACGAAGCGTGGAAGCTCAACGTCGCCCATGTCTTCTTCCTACAAGGAAACAAGTATGAGCAGGCTATCCAGTACTACGAGCCTTTTGTTAAGAAGCATCAGGACAACTTGCTTGAAGTACAAGCGATAATCCTCGCCAACCTCTGTGTGTGCTACGTTATGAATACAGACAACGAAAAGGCAGAGGAACTTCTGCGTTCCATTGAGCGCGAGGAAGAGGAGGAGTCTAGCCGTGATCCCGAGAAGAGACTCTTCCACTTGTGCATCGTTAACCTCGTAATTGGCACGCTGTACTGCTCCAAGGTAAGTCAAGTCACTTGCTGCGACTCGTTCTGGGCTCGAGTGTGATTTTTTCCAAATTTCCAAACGCACTCTTGAACAGAATAACTACGATTTCGGGATCTGTCGCGTGATGAAGAGCATGGAGCCGTACCATCGCAAACTTGGTCCCGATACGTGGTATTACGCCAAGCGTTGCTTCCTCGGACTGGCGCTCACCCTCGCTAAGCACGTGACGACCATCCGAGATTCGACAATGGACGATATCATTGAGTTCCTTGACGCAGCTGATCAACACGGCAAAGAGATCTTCACTACCACAGCTACCGAGACCTTCCTTTCAGATGGTAATGAACCGCAGCACACGATAAGCTACGAGGTAAGTCAACACTCTTATCGTGTTGGTTTAAATCGCGCCTTTTTCAGCCAGTATATTGATTTATAGGCGAGAGTGCTGAAGCGTATCTTCCTCAAGCTGCGTTCTTGATCCACGAACGAGAGACCAGACAAAGTTCACAATCGTAGAGATGGGTAAACTCGTGGCAGATCACGACACACTTCAAATAATGAATCTAGCGTAGTCCTCTAGTTGGCATTTATGTTTATCGTCCGATCGTGCTCTGCAGGAAATTTCCGTGCTGCTGAAGGAGGATGAGCCGCTACGAGTGAGCACGATCCCAATGTGAAGAGAGCACATGTGGCGGCCAAGCAAATTGTCGTGGACAACTTCAAGCATGTAACATCGTCCTCCCCCTGGAGCAAGCAATACCCGCTTTGTTCGTGAGCGTAACAACGACAATATGGAGTTGAGAGAGATTGGTGAGGTGTCCACATGGCCGCTTCAGTAGCAATGGAACACCACACGTCTGGACGTCGGCCACAACCCTGCGAGTATTAGTGCAGTAGTAGCAGTGGTCGCGAGTATTAGTGTAGTAGTAGCAGCGGACGCGCTCGTCTCGTCGCTTTGTCGATTGCTGGAGACGATCCGTTCTCGGCGAGTGCGGTGGGGTTCAAAATGGCTCCATCTACCATCATTCAAATAGAAGACCTTCACTCATAAGTTGCTTAAACGGGTCGCCTTAGTTTCCACATGACGACCAGGTACTGTACTCGGCGCCTCCCTCCATCCGACAGCCCACCGACGTCACTCTCAACCCAGTCGAACATGAGCGACGCCATCGCACCCGCCAAGACCGCCGGCAAGGGCCGGCCCCGCGGGAAGCCTCGCGGGAAGCCCTCGCAGTCTCGCGATCCTGCTGCGGCCGTCGAAGCAGACGACCTGGAGCTCAAGCCAGCGCGCAAGGAGTCAGTCGAGCGCCGCGAGTCCATGCTCTCGTGCATCTTGTGCTGCCACGTCATCGACAATGTTGAGCGCTTCAACACGGTCGGAGCGTGTGGGCACACGGGCTGCTGCAGTCTCTGTTCGCTGCGCATGCGCCAGTTGCTGGGCTCGGGGGCCTGCGCGATCTGCAAATCGGACCTGCCGCGGGTGATCTGCATCGAGCGCGAGTCGCAAACGTTCGACTCGTTCCAGGACTGGGGTGACAACATTGGCCCATTGCATGTCTTTGACGACGTCTCGGGCATCTTCTTTATCAAGCACGACCTGCCGAGGATCCGCAAGCTGAGAGATCCCGTGTGCCGCAAGTGTGACAAGAAGTTTGCGACTGCTGCGGCGCTCAAGACGCACGTTCAGGACGTGCACCAACTGCAATATTGTGGCATTTGTCTGGAGCACAAGAAGGTCTTCCTCGGTGAGCAGGAGCTTTTCACGAAAGAGCAGCTCAAGGCCCATTCGGTAAAAGGGAACCCGCGCGAGGGCTTCACCGGTCATCCTCGCTGCGACTTTTGTTTCTCGCGCTTTTATTCCAACACGGAACTTTTCGATCATTTGCACAAGAATCACTTCGAGTGTGATATTTGTGTGCGCTCGCTCGGCGTCCAAAACCGCTACTACAAGGATTACAACGACCTCGAAAACCACTTCCGAGCCGAGCATTTCTTGTGCGAGGAGTCAGTTTGTCTGGCCAAGAAGTTCGTCGTTTTCAAGTCGCATCTCGACATGCAAGCTCACATGACGAAGGAGCATCCACACATCAAGATCAGCCGGAAGATTGATGTCCACTTTACGGTTCGACGAGCATCACGCGACGGTGCTGCTGGTAATGGCTCGAATGACGGGTTTGAAGACTACGAGCACTTTGCGCGCCAGGGAGCAAACGGATCAGGAGACCACGTTATCAATGTGGCTGATTTCCCCTCTCTTTCCGAAGGTTCTTCTTCTTCAGGAGCAGGGCTGTTCTGGGAAAGCCAAACCGTTTCCCGGCCGAACATGGAAGACTTTCCAGAGTTACAACCTGCGAGGCCGCCAGGAGGGCGGAACGGAGCACCATCGTCGTCTTTCCGCAATGCACTGGCTCCACCACCTACACCTGCGATGTTGGCGCACATGAATAACGGAGACGCGTGGGAGTATCCGGAGCTTTCAGCAGCAGCAGAGGCATTGGGGGCGAACAACCCCTTGATGCGTTTCGTGAAACCGGCGAAAGGCAAGATGAAGAAGAATCTTAAGAAACCGTCCCCCACAGCAAGTAGCAGTCAAAGCCGTACAACGCCTCGTGCTGAAGTCGATGATGGCGAGGAAGAGAAGGCTGATGTCGTCGTTGTAGACGACGAACCTCAAGAACACGAGAGTGCACCGAGTCTGTCGAAGAGTGCGCTTGTGCTCAAGATTCGCCAGACGTTGGGTACTGATGCAAAATACGAGGTTTTTCGAGAGGAATGTAAAAAGTTCCGTGCCGGCGAAGTAGACGTTGCAACCTTTTACGGGAAAATTAGGCTCATGTTCTCTGCTGAAGATTTCGAGAAGCTCTTTTTGAAGCTCATGAAGTTGTCCCCAGATCGTGTTCAAGTAGAGCAAGTGATAGTGCATCATAAGCTGCAGTCCAAGCAAAGCCCTGACGCTCAGGGCTTCCAAAGCAAGCACCAGCCAAAGAAGAAGGCTGCGGAAAAGATTAAGCAGAGGCCGAAAACCCCCCCTCCTGCCGCGAACTCCGGTTGGGCGAACGCCCTTCGACAGAGTGGGATCTCAACTACATCAGCAGCTCCTGTTGTGATCAGAGCGCCTCAGTTACCCACCCGGCCTGAAGTACGTTCGGTGTGGGCAAGTTCTCAGCCATCAGGTTCGGTTGCGGCTGTCTCATCGTTTGAGATGCCGACAAGCACGAAAATCACAAGCGCCCCAATTGATTCTTTCGCGTCACTGTCTTTGGGATCAGGATCAGGTGGTGGTGCATCGTCGTACGCCCAGTCAGCAACTCGGGCTCCTTCCCAGCCGGCTAATTTCAATGTAAACAAGAGCGACTTCCCGGGGCTACCCAAGGCGGGGAAACCGGTCGGTGTCCAGGCCGTAACTCGAGCCACTTGGGACGACCAAGTGCAAGCTATTGCGCAAAATCATCCAACAGAAGAGAAAGGGAAGAAGGCTAAACAGAAGAAGAAAGCGATCAGTCTGGGCGAGTTTGCTATGAAGTTCTCGTGATCAAAGAAGACCAGTGGGCAATAGAATAATCAGGACCTCGCTTACTAGATCAACAAAACTCAATTAATCCCCAGGTGGGCCATAATCTTGTCCAGCTTGGCTTCAATTGAAGCGAGACGATCTTCCAGCGCCGCGGAGGACGACGCTCCGCCATTCTGGCGGTGAAACCCGTCATCGTGTGCTCGTGGCGTTGATGGTGCCGAGGAATACTGAGACGAAGCGGGCTTCCTGATGCTGTTATCACCGTTGGCGGGTGAGGCGCCTTTACGTGCCGCAGCTTCCCGATTCTTGCGCATGATTTCCGCAAACCCTCCACCACCGCCTCCGCCGCCTGAGCCGTTACCGTTCGATGCCGATGGGCCGGGCGGTGGGGTACTGCTGCTATCGCAACGAACAAACTACTGTTAGACCGACACGAAGGAGAGCCCTGATATGAAGACGGCCACGTACCGAGTGCTAGGAGTCTTCCGAAGATTCCCTCCAGCGAGAATCGCCGCCAGCATTGGATTCCCGCCATCAGCTCCACCACCACCGCCCGTGTCTGCTCTTCCCGTCGTGCTTCCACCCCCTCCGCCTCCACCCCCTCCGCCGATCGCGTCCAGTGGCTTGGACTCCTTCGTGACGGTCTTCTTCAGCGACGTGCCTTGCCGGATCTGCGCCAGCAGTCCACCACGGCCGGCACCTCCAGCAGGCACTGGCGACGCGGTCGTAGTCGCGCTGCCATTGCTGCTCGCGTGTTTACTCTCGTGCTTGGATGACGAGGAGCTCTTGCCGGAGGCCACGGGACGATCCCAGGTCGTGGTTTTGGTCGTCGGGTTGTAGTAGTACTCCTGTGGTCAGCGTCCGCTCAGCAACTACACTAGGCGAACAGTCCGCACGCTCGCGCACCTTGCCCTCAGCTGTCTTGTACGCCTTCCACGGCGCTGGGAGCCCGCTCATCGTTGCGCCGGCCAGGAGAATGATGGGGAATGGCTCAAGCCAGAGAGCGTAATCACGGCGGAACCTGGTCTGTGTAACCCACGTACTGATATGAGAGATCGCGGGCGGCTCTTCAACTTGGCAAGCGGCCATGGGAGCGGACGCTCGCACATTGGCTCCGTCTGGGGCGGGCCCCGCGGCCGACGCGCCGCTGAAGAAGTGGCCACTGAATCACCTGCGGTTACTCTACATGCTCTCGCGCTTCGCCATGTACCCGAGCTCGACAGACGAGGAGGAAAAGTGGCTGCGCAAGTTGCCTCTGCTCGTGCTCGTGTACGAGGCCATCGTGGCGTGCATTCTGGACTACGACTATTCGCCAGTGTGCACCAACATCGTCAAGAACGGCCGCTCCAAGCGCGTGTGGATGAATATCAGCCAAGAAGCCAAAGCGGCGATTGACGACCTGCGTGAGCACGAGCTCATCAACGCACTCAAGACTTGCAGCGAGGACTTCCAACCGTCGACAGCATTTCAAGTCACCGTCAACGCCACCAAGTTGCTCGAGTCGTTTCCCCACGCCGAGAAGAAGAAAATTGACGCCTTTCTCACCTCCACGACCTCGAAACACGAGCTATTGCCCGCCAACTCGGGCATGATTCTCTTCGACAGCGGCCTTCTCAAAATCACGTTTGACGTCGACGATGGAATGTTCCGATTCATCCGATCCGATGGCTCAGTCGCTGTCTCCAAAGTGACCGATGTTGAGGCAGTGTCGTACGTCTCAAGCCCTTACTTGCCTAACTGTCTCATGCGCAACGAAGCAACCTTTTCAAGCAACGCTCACCAGGTCGACAAATGCAAGAAAGGGGTCAGCGGCATCAAAGACGAGCTCTCGTTTGCTATTGTGCTCTCAAACGTTCGCGTCATGGTGGGCGAGTGGATTCCATTCGGGCGTAACCAGATCGTGACGTTGAACGATCGACTTGGATCCTTGGAACGATGCCAAGGCGGCCTCTTTACTTCCGAACTTGACAAAGAACCGACGCAGACGACTCTGTGCGTTGATCCGGGGCTCACCAAGATCGCCATCGTTGATTTTGAGTTTGAATCGTTCACAAACTTCGAGGCTGACATCCACGCGCCTCATGGTGAAGGAATCATTCAAGTTGAGAGCTTCGGCATGCATCTTCACGGAGATGGCACTATCATCTACGGCATGTTCATCGACGGTATCATGGACCAACCGGCAGAAACAATATATGTGGACCATCTCTCACGGCTTCTCGTGGACGTAGACCTGGATTCCTCGAAGATAATCAACGACTTATTGTCGCCTCATCAACGAAGTCTGATGGACATGCTCTTCATGGACGATGCACGCTCACGAAACAAATTCAGCCTCATCACTGCCAAAGAAATCTACCCGAAGCTTCCTGTGCGTGAATATTTAGACCGGGGGGAGCGCGAGAATGAGCTAAAGCAGGTGCTGGGTGAGATCCACTCTGCGTATGATCTAAGTGACGATGACAAAATCATCATCGGCCGAGAAGGAATGCTACTCCTGGGGCCGACAGCCCATCTCCACGAGTCCCTTATCGTCGCCCACCTGGCGCTTCTGTCGCGCGAGCTTTTCGTGCGCTTCTTTTTCAAGCGAACGTTTATCCTAGACGACATGCTCAGTCAAGCCAGGACATATTTGAAAAGTTTTGAGAAGAATCCTGAAGCACTGGCGGCGATGCGTCGTAAGGTTAATCGCTGCTCACACGATCTTATCCTTCTCGAAGAGATATTGGAACTACTTCGCGATTCAATGCGTACACTCGTGCTGCCCAAGTGTCCGAGTGACGCCGCTGGTCGGTTGTTGTATGAGCAGCTTGAGTTGAAGAAGGTGAGTATGCAAGTTTGGTTAGTGACATTCGTGAACTGAGTGTTTGTTTCACGTCTATTAGACTCACTTAGATTTGGAAATCCGGTGCAAAGATTTGGCAAAGCTCCTTCGAGGTTTTCGAGCCAAACTTAAGCAAGTTCAGAACCAGAACGGAAATATGGCCAAAATTATGTTGGAGCGAATAGTGGAGAGTGTTGAGCGCAATTTCGGCGTGATGGCTGAGGCTGTTGGCCAAGCTGAGCGGTCTACAGCATCCTCTTACGACGTTCTTCTCGTGATCTTCACTGCTTTTCTTGCATTCGAATTAATTGATCGCACCACAGATGGCAAGCTACTTGGAATTGATGGGCATTCGTTGGGAAGTTTGCAATGGGCGCGAGCCATGATCGGGACGAAGCTGCTTAACATTCCTTTCGCGTGGTTTTCAGTCGATTGTGTTTGGATGCTGGTGATTTCAATTATTCTAAACGTAACCATTGCCTACGCGATTCGTGAAATGACCAAGACACAAATTGAGCGACATGTGGTGAATGAACGCATTAACATCGCGGCATTCGAGATGTTTCTCAAGGATAAATTTATCGAATCCCGCACGGCAAACTTCACGGCTGATACGAAGATCGTAACTGTTGTATGGTATGAGAATCGGACTGACCCGCTCATCCGGTGGAGGCGTCGTCAACTTCCTGTTCTGAATGTTGGACCCACGCCACGGGTACAAGTCATATTCGACTTAGTCAACCAATTTCTATTGAGTGTATCCTTCCAAGTAAGTATGAACAATGTTGCGTTTGCCCTGTGACGCTTCGACATTTAATCTTGTTCTCAAGGGACGGATTCAATCACAAACACGAGAACTCTACGATGTGTTCATATCGGAGTTGCGGCGGTAAGCCGATACGTATCATCAGCTGGATAGTAACCTCACTCTGTAGCGTGCGCAGGTGTGCATGCTTTGACGACACATACACGCCGCCAACAGTGGTGAAAACGCAGCAGCCTAAGCTTACATCGCGACGGTTCTTTCTCAATCGACTTCAGCCACGAGGGAACGTGCGTATTCATCCAGCGCAGTGAGCGTCCGTTGATTCAAAGTCAGTGGTTTGAAGGGGGTAGCAAATGGTATCGGGAGAAGTCCGAGAGCTCAAAACATTCCATGAACTTCTGTGCAATACTGAATCGCTTCCACTCTGTTATGGTAGCGAGGTATTTTATGATTTCCAAATTGCGTGAGTCAACACCACTTAACCAACTCACCTTTTGAATCGAATTGCGACTAAGCACTTCCTGCAAAGCCTCGAAACGCTGGTTGATTTGACTTTGAGTCTCTAGAGCCTTTAACTTATTCTGTCTCGCCGTGATTCGGTGGGATCGGATGCGGTGGCGCTCGACGGCCGAGCTCGCTTGTTTTTCTGCTACTGTTGGTGCATTGAGCGATTCAATGTCGTCTAATAAAGACTGCGTCGATTGGTTTGTTATGGCTTCGAGTATGAAGTGTCGCCGCTCCATTGACAGTTGAGTATTGATGCCAAGAAACCCTGCGCTTTGATGCTTTGAGAGAAAGCGCCCCTCCATGAGCTCCGTGGCCATTCACTATGCGAGCATAGATGACATGAATTACCTCCATTTTTTTCGTCAGCAGCATAAACATTCGCTCGTGCTTGCCCACTTCATTCCGGTTCACTCGGGGGTGAGGTGTGAGGAACTCTACAAACTCTTTGAAATCAATTGACCCACTGCCGTCCTTGTCCAGGTGACCAACTATCGCCCCGATTTCGCTCTTGTCTGAAACGATGCCAATCGAAAGCATGGGGTCTTCTAACTCCTACAGGATAAGGCGCAGTTAACGCCACCGGTCGTCCCACGTCGATGGAGCTCCTTACTCACTTCCACTGAGATTTTCCCTGATCCATCCGAGTCCAACGCGTCAAACCACTGCTTTAGCATCTGCTTCTGGTTTGCGGAGAACTCAAAGCGTCGTAGCTTTGCGTGCTTTCCCAGCCATCGGTTCTGCTCGTGTCGCCTCACCTCGTCATGAATGCTGCGGAATCGGTCGAGTGCAGCGTCTCGATTGACGAGCGGACTCGGGGTCGTGCTCCACCACGCCTTCGGTTGTCGGAGCCCCCGAGCGGCTTCACGGATGTCACGGCCAGCGTTTTCGTTGGGCGTTGCTCGGTACATCGTTGGTATCTCGACGTCGCTTGTGGACGCCAGGTTCTTGTCGACGAGCATGTTGTATTTAGTTGTTCGTCCCGACTTCAACTTGAGATAGTCCTGATACTGGTGTGGACCACGCTAATTGGGGTCGCCACTTGGGATAGTCAATTCACAAGTAACCATGCTCGACACCGGAGATGAGCGTGCCCCCAAGCGGGCTCGCACCGGAGGAAGCAGCGACGCGATGTCTGCGGCGCGAGAGAAACTCGCGACAACGAGTGACCCCCATCTTCAGGCGAAGCTTCTGCTTGAGTTCAGCGCCCGAGCCATGCGGGCGGACGCGAACCTCGAGGCCGCGATCGACTTCCTTTTCGCCTTCTTGCAGCAGAGCCAATCCGCGACGAACGGAGACAACAACAAGAGCACTCCGAGTGCTGACAGTAGCGGAGGGGGAGGAAGTAACGCCGTGGTTGTTGCCTCGATCGTCCGTGGCCTGCGTGATCTCCTGAGTGTGAAGCGCAGTGTAGTGGAACCAATGATCCAGCTCGACGCGATGGGCGAGCAGCTCGCGCAGTGTATCAGCGTTCCGGAGGATTTCAAGCTACGACGTGATATGTTGCGCATCGCGCTGGATTGTTTTGTGGCGGGTCGGAAGTTCCACGAAGCTGAAGCGCTGCTCAATGCGTGCTTTGCTGATCACGACGACGGTCTTCGCGTAGTTTGTTTGGACGGCTACGCCCGGATCCTCGATGATGGCTTTCGACTCCGACCTTTAGCTTTGCAAGAATTGGTCGTTCGTCTGTGCCGAACGCTCCAAATTAGTGGCGATGAGCAAACTCGTGTTTTGACAGTTCAGGTTCTTGGACGGATCAGCGAGACTTGCGTTGGTTCTGCTCCATTATCTTTCGAAGCCTCCTTGGTGGAGCATATCCTCAACGCAATTTGCTTCGCCTGTCGCGATCCCTCCCCTCAGGTCCGGGCAGGAGCCGCAGGCGTGTTCTGCTGTTTCGCTGGCTCGCCCGCTCTCTACGAGATTTTCTCGCACCTGCTGCACAAACAACAAATAAGCGAAGACCTATCAGATATCGACAAGCAAAGCGTTGCGATGCTCACGAGTGGAGCTTTGTTGACCTTGTTGGAAGATGAAGACGTGGAAGTAAGTAAGGTTGGGTTGAACTGGTACACTCAAGATTACAGCGACTCACCCTTAAACCAATATTGGTAGGTGGCTACAGTCACGTCCAGCTCCGTTCGCGCACTCTGCGATAGTGCAGATTGGCCGTCTGATCTTCTCGACCGAGCCATCGCTGCTCATATCGAATTGGCGGCTCGGGTGGGAAACGATGAAAAGGTCGCACTGAATGTGCTTCGCAATCTCGAGGCAGTTCTCGTCAAATGGAACGCGACCAGAAGTGGTCCATACCCAGTGACCCAAGAAGAAGTAAGTATGACTATCCAGCAGATATGTTATGACACCCTGATGCATTGTCGTTATGTGTGGTATGCTTAGCTATGTTACCTCATCGGAAGTCTGTCGATAGCTACCATTCAAGTGGCAGAGCAGTTTGTGCTTATTACCCCATTGTTATCCATCGATAACCACCAAGGTGCAAACCGCGTGGTCGATTTCATCGTCCGTAGCTCTCGAATCAAGAACGAGAGTCCATTAAGCGAGACTTTGACGAAGTCAGTTCGGTGTTTAGCCGAGAAATGGATCAAAAGTGGTATTGTTTTATCGTCCGAGGTGATCGCCAATCTGCGAGACTCAACGCTACAGCACGCGAACAATCCTTTTGCCGAATACTGTAAGATCCTGCACTGCGCTTTCGTTGGTTCAACTAGCCAGGACGTGGACCGTGTAGTCCAGGAAATTCCAGTCCGAACTCCGCTCTTTCTAACTGGTACCGAGAATAAGGGGAAGCATCCTTCCCTTCCCATTCAATAAAGTATACAAACAGCGTCGACTTCAGCAGGAATACCATTCTTAGAACTGCGCAGCTGATCTGCGAACCTTATGAACATTAATTGCCAGCACTAAAAGGATAAAGTCCGAACAATGTGGATATCAACGAGAAATCAGAGTGTGTTGGCGCATTATTGGTTTGATGGCCTCAATGGCGAGTTGCTTCATAAAGAAGAATTGCAGCCGCAACACTGACATTCAGAGAATCGACGTATGTATCATCCTCTGTAGCTTGTCCTATTGTCGTGTTAGTAAAGAATGGGTGGAAGGTTGACCGAACTGAATACGATTGCATACCTGAAATTGTTACAATTTCATCACAACACTGTCGAATGCCTTTTCGTAGCCCTTTATGTTCGTTGCCCTGAACAGCAGTACCAATGAGATCCAAAACTGATGACTCAATAATCCAAGCTTACCATGACAAGAATTGTCGGTTGACTTGAAGGAAGTTGTTGTGATGTGATTGAATTCGGCCCACTACATGCTCCGACAACTCGCCAGCCTTGTTCCTTGGCAATCGCAAGACTTCGATGGAGGTTCTTCGCTCGTACAAGCTTGTTCTAGACGAGGTACATCTTGTTAGTGGTGTGAACGGAGTTTCACTCAAACAATTGAAGTGACACGAACATTAGCGACAAGTACTTCCAGTGCGCCAGCAGATGCCCGAGACGCCTACAGCCATCGACAAATGAGATCGACTGAAAGCAGATAGTACTACTTGTCTGACTTGCCGCTGGAGATACTGGAGCACTGTTGCGCTCACTCAATAACACAGCGGAACAGCCGAGGAAGTGGGCTGATCGAAGGATTGCTCCGAGATTCTTTGAGGTCAGATTGGATTGAGATGAGTGAAACAGGGACCGTGCTGGAGGTACAAGACCTGTGTGTCGTGGATTTCGTCGAGAGCCAAAACAACGGGACGCTCTGATGTCACAGCGAGATCTGTTCGTCGAACGGCATATCGGTTAGAATAGGATCGCATACGTTGAGAATGGGCCCCTCGACACAAACCATGGAGGGACTGTGTATCGAAATCCGGCAACGTTACGGGATCTACATCAAGAACAAAGCCCTTGCCCACCAGACGAGTCACCTATCTCTTCATGCTCAGTTGTATCCAGCCCTAGCGAAAGCGCACCTGATGTGGTTTGTCCTCCGCGATATGATTCAACATCCACTTGCTAGAGAAGAAGCCTCCAGATGAGTGATTTTGGTTGCTCATGATCAGTCATGTGCAAGCCGTCGCACCTCAATGGTTTGACTACGCATGACATTTGAGTTGCCAGACTGTGGATCTGCAAGGAAGCAGCTAAATCGCTCTTGGATGTCACTGAGGAGGCCACTCCTTCGCGCACATACAGCGCATTAACTCGGCGGTGGCCGCTGGCGAGTGCCTGGGAGACGCTGTGGATGCCGTAAAGCAGCTCGCCTCGCACGTGGGGAACAGTCTCGCCGCCGCGCGTCTCCGCCTTCGCGTCGCTGGGCGGCTGCTTCCGGTAGCGCTCGGTTCTGCGGTGTTGTGGCCGCTGCGACGCCCAGCGTTGCTGAGTCGCCGCGACGCCCCTCTCCGCGTGTGTCCGCAAGCGGTGCATCCTTGGCGAATGGTTCGATTGCAATTCACCGTCACACCTGATTTTGTCAAATACTTTATTTATCTTCCTAGTTTTGTCTAAATCTCTTGATGTTGGTGATTCAGGCAAGGCTTCGTGGCATCGTCCGGACGACCAGAGAGGAAGGAGAGAAACGATGGCGGCGCCGGCGCCGTGGCTCGCCAAGCTCAAGGGCATCGACGCCTACCCCAAGACCATCGAGGAGTTTAAAGTCCGTACTATGCAGGGTGGCATCTGTACGTCTCGCGACTGTGGGTCTCCTACTCGCTACCACGATTTACGATCCTTTGTTGGCTAGTCTCGGTGATGGCATTCCTCGCGATTGCCATCCTCTTAGTCTCGGAGGTTTCGTTCTACTTTGCGACGGTCAGTTTGCGTTCACTGTTTGCAATGGGACGGGGGGAGACACTGACTTATTTACTCAACAGGACACGGTTGACAAGATGCTTGTGGACGGGCAGCGCAACACTCTCGTTCCGATTTTCTTCGATGTGGATTTTCCGAAGTTGGTTATGCTGCAGTTGCTTTCGTGGGGACTTGCTTGTTAAATGCAGAAGTGTTTAACAGGATGCCATGCTCGATTATCGCAGTGGAGAAATCAGATATGGCAGGCTCAGTGCAGGTTTGTTTTCAAGTCTGTGGAGATACCCTCGTGAACTTAGGTTTGACGTGGATGCCCAGCATGATATCATCAACAACATTGAGAAAATTCCCCTCGACCATTATGGACAACCGTTGAAGGAAGGGATGCGTGACATGGTGGGAATGTCCTCAAGGGTCATACAATCGAAGTGCCAGTAGGAACTGATCAATTCGTGCTGTTGGAGGACAGATCGGAGGCGCTTTGACGAATCACACCGACTTGCACGAAGATACACAAAAGTATACATTGTGTTGTGGCTTTGGTTGCTGACTGACCTAAGTGACGACGCTCCTTTATTTCCGTAAGGCCAGCTTGTGGTCCGTGTTACAGTGCTGGAGAAGAAGGCCAGGTCTGATTTTACACTATTACTTTACTTGGGGTCGGTTGGAGAGTGTCTCACGAGTCTATGTTGTTTGACAGTGCTGCAATACCTGTGACGACGTCAAAGCCGCCTATGCAAAGAAGAACTGGTACCTTCCGAGCCTTCATACGATTGCACAGTGCCAAGAAGCTGAGATTGAGCGCGTCCTACGCCGTGAAGTGAACGAGGGATGTCGAATTAAGGGCTTTCTCCTTGTTGGAAAGGTATGTCCTTTAGTGGGCGTCTAAATCTCTCTGTTTCTGATTTGGTGGGGTGTCAGGTGGCTGGGAAAGTTTATTTTGCTCCTTCCAAATACTTCCGCAATGGCTATTTGTCCGCTCAAGATCTGGTTGACGCCACTTTCCGTGCCTTTGACACATCCCATCGTATCAATTCGATCTCCTTCGGCGAGTCATTCCCGAACATGAAGAGCCCCCTCGATCAACGCTCAAAGAACCTCGCAGAGTCGTCTCGTGGAACTTTCCAGTACTTTTTGAAGGTTGTTCCCACCGAGTACTCGTACTTATCAGGTAACCGGGTTATCACGAACCAGTACTCAGTTACCGAACACTTTAAAGAACTGACCCCTGTCAGTGAAAAAGGCCTCCCGAGTAAGTCTCATACCCGATATGATAGCTGCGTCTTATCTGACACTGAGAGATGCTCGTAGTGGTCTCATTCACCTACAGTTTCTCTCCTATCATGTTCCGAATTGAGGAGGTGCGGAAGGGTTTTCTTCAGTTCCTTACAAGCGTGTGTGCAATTGTCGGTGGAGTGTTCACGGTAAGTTTTCGATGCGTTCATATTTACTAGTGCCGCTGCTTTAAGACATGCTTCTGGTCTGTTTAGATCATGGGTGTTCTTGACTCGGTTGCCTTTTCGCTCCTCAACAAGTCGTCGCGCCCAAACTTGCTCTAGAGTTTCGTAGTTGTAGCCAATGCGTCTAGGGCGTGTGTTTTGGCCAATCAAAACTCTTTCGACGAAGCGTTTTATCAACAGTTTATCACTTCTACACCCAGGAAAAAAAAAGCTCCATGTCGACTCCACAGCTACCGCCGGAGCTGTGGAACCTTGCCGTGGTGATAACAATATGTGTCCTTCTTGGTTGGATGATGCGGCTTCTGCGCCTCGTGATCATTGCCACCGACGTGCGCAACGCTGTTGAGTCGAACGCGGTACGGAACTGAAGTTTGTGATATCGTCGCTGGGCCTAACCCACTGGCGATCCCAGATCTTGCACCTCAAGGACCTCGGGGCAAGGTAGTATTCTCTCATTTCGCCTGCTAAAAGCATTCTGACCTACGGCCATGCCAATAGCTTGATGGTTTTGCGGAACGCGTCGATGTGGCACCTCCACCAACTGCTACGAACGACCATGGAAGTGAAATCCACCAAGATGGTTCGGCTCCATGTTCCATTCGACGTCGTTTCATCATCTCTAGAAATCGCGCATGCGTCTGGGACAGCCAGCTCGCTTGAACTCACATTCTGTGTTCGCGCCGCTTGTGCTTTTCAAATCCAAGTTTTTTGGGGTGTACAGCATGAAGACCTCGGCGCATTCGCGTCTTTGTCAGGCTACTCTTCGGCGGATCTTCCAACACTCAGCAGCTCCGCGTCAAGTTCTCGCCAGCTGATTACTCCTGCATTACGTAGTCTGTCAGTAGATGCCACTATGCGCGCCCTTCGAACAGCTCCCTCCAAACTCGGCTCACGGCTTCGTCGTCAGCGCCGTCGACATCAGCTGCATGACGAAGTTTTGCCTAGCGATGCGGCTGGTGGCGAGGGTATCACAGCCTCTGAGAGTGTAACTCCCAACTTCGTCTCGCACTCCGACGTGTTCAAGTACGTCTCACTGTGGATTTCGTTCTCATGGCAACTGATTGCTCACCCCAGATACGCCATTAGCTAGGTACGCTCCGCAGGAAGGGCGTTTGAGTTTGCTTATCCCACACAATGCTATCGAGCGTCCTCACTCAGAGTCGGAGTCGCTCATCAACGAAGTTGACCAGCATGATCCTGCTACACTCCCTTCGCCGGCGGCGAGAGGTTCCCGCCCGCCTTCCTCATCTGCAGGCTTTTCTGCTGTCATCGTCGTTCAATCGACTGCCCTCACTCAGGACCCTGTTCGCCCTAAAGCATGGGGAAAAATGGGTTCGAAGCACTCAGGTATCTTCAACCCCGACTCCATCATTTGCCAGTGCGTAGCGATCGATTTTTTGCCGACACCTCTCAAGAGCGAGCGCTACACGCCGGCAGTCGTCAAGAAGATCAACTTCACCAAATCGGCGGCGTACATTGCCCAGGTAAGTCGCTCCCCGCTCCAGCCAGGTGTATCGCGCCACTGGTCTCAGTGGCTTGCTCGTGCAGGAAATCTACGGGCGGGACGCCTGCAGCGAGTGCGCCATCTGCCTCGAGGGCGCCGCTTCCGTGGTGCTACTGCCGTGCCGCCACTTCTGCGTCTGCCGCGCTTGCCTCCAAGAGATCGACCGCTGTCCGATCTGCCGGGCTGCCTTCGCCACATACGTCTGCTACGCTGACGAGAATCCTGGCAAATTGTGACTACTTCTGTAAGAGAGGACGAGTAATCCTGTAATTATGAGTAAACCGTGTGCATCCTTCGGCAGCACTTCCTCTTCTGACCATGCTCGACGAGCCGCCGCTACCTGCCGCCACGACGGCGGCCTACGACGCCTTGTCCCCGGACGACACGGCGCTGCTGTTCATGGGCACGGGCGTCGTCGGCACCGTGCTCTATCTACTCATTCTGCTCTCGTACCTTTTCGTCCCGATCATCAAGGCGCAGCATCCCGCCGCCGATCTTGTCATCTGGCAAGTCGTCTGTGGGCTCATGGGATGCGTCGGCTCTGTCATATCGTACGCAAACATGGTATGTGGTTCTGAGATGCGCGTGTGATCTGCAGCATTCTTAGTCTGAGCTCTTTCGCTATAGTTCCCGGATTCCGATCACCCGGTGACCATATTGCGCCCAACTTGTGCGCTGCTCGCGATCTACAACCAAGTCAGGCATTTCAGTTTCCTTTATTGTGCTTACTTGCTCATGACTAAGCTTCGATGTTGGCACAGTTTTGGGTTCTCAGTGGCTCCCTTTGGTATCTGATGCTCGCCGTGGACTTGTTCGTTGCGCTCGTCAATCCTTGGATGGGATACGCGTGCAAGGCTGGTGCATATCACTTCATGTGGGTAGAATTCTCGGTGGCGATCGAGTTGGTCCCTTCGTTTGACACTCATTCTGAAAAAAATAATGTAGGGTATGGTGTGTGAGCTTCTTTGCAGCGCTAGTTGTGTACCAACAACGCGCTGCGGGCATCTCGTCGCTCAACATTTGCTGGATCAAGCGTACTGTCAACCCAGAAGCCGTCAACCATCTCCACTGGATTATGTTATTTGGTCCAATCATCCTCACGTTCGTTGTTTCACTGGCCGTGCTCCTCTTCGCCAGCTTCCGGTTCGTGCGGCGCCAATTAGATGTTACTTATCGGTCCAAGCGACGGATCCTGATGCAGTACTATCGCTACCTACTTATCTACGGGGTTTATTGGTCATCATGTGCTACGTTGTACTACGCTGATTACCACGAAGGCTTTCATGGAAATATGGCTACTCGTGTCCAGCTCGCCCTGGGCATCGTCTACGGGTCATACCCGCTCTTGCTCCTCACTGTATGGGTGCTTAACACTGAAATCTATCAACATCGATCCAGCGAAAATACGCTTACCAGTGCTGAACGACAAGTAGATCAAAGTGGCAAGACAGAGCACTTCAGTGCTGCCCTTCGCAAGGACCTCATGCGCTATACTACCGCAGGTATTCGTTGCAGCATCAACGATGAGTTACTCCTGAACGCTTTGGGACCTGCATCTGGTACAAGTGACGTGCGATCCCCACCGTTGAGTCGTTCACGTTTTGACTCATTCGGTAGCAGCATTGGATACTTCTCAGGAGACGAAGGGGGTGGACTTGGTGGGCCAGCAGAGCTCTATAGCGAAAAGAAGCGACTTGCAACCACGGTCTTTAACGGCGAGTATCGATTCTACGAGAAACTTGGCTTCACTGACTATGCGCCAAAAATTTTCGAGAATATTCGTGAAGCGTGTGGTATTGACAACAGCCAGTACGAGAAATCGTTCGCCGGGACACTGCTAGAGCGTGCGTCGGAAGGCAAGTCAGGAATGCTATTTTACTTTACAAGCGACCGGAAGTACCTCGTCAAGACGATGACAAAGAAGGAGCATTCGTTCTTGCTCGAAATTCTCCCACTTTACCACCAGTACATTCTTCGTCAGCCCAACACGCTTCTCTGCCGTTTCCTTGGGTGTCACTCGATGCAACTTCCTGTCGGATGGAACAAGATGTTTTTCGTTGTGATGGAGAACGTTTTTGCGGATGGTCCAACCGATGAGCGATACGATTTGAAGGGAATCTTCCATCAGTCAGGAATTGCTCCTCGATCGCGTCGACGACGAGGAACTGATGTGGTCGCATATGATTGGCAGGATGCAATTGAGGCAGCAGTCGATGATCCTGTTGAATCTGACGTCGACTCAATTACTGCCACCAGTTTTGTTACGGATCGCTTCGGGGAGGAATTTCGCCCTGAAGCCCAGCCATTGCTTCGGCGAGCCACGTCGCGTAGCTCATTACGCCATGATAGTGATTTCGTCTGTCGGCGAGCCTCGTTGCGCGTGAACGCCACCACAAGAGCAAATTTGCTCGCTCAGATTACCAACGACTGCGGATTTCTCCAGGAACTTGGCATTATGGACTACAGCTTCCTTTTAGGTGTTAAAAACCACGGTTCGCGCATGGACTTCTCAGCATTGGAGCATTTAGCACACAATGCGGTGGTTTCGGAGGACCAAACGAAGGTCTACTATCTCGGCTTCGTCGATATCTTGCAACACTACAATTTCGGTTGGAAGCTACAACATTGGCTACTCTCTTCGATCTTGGACAAGCGAAAAATCACGGCACTGCCTCCAGCTGAGTACGGTTTGCGATTTCTGAGCTTCATCCATGCACATATGCTCTGTGATCCTGAACCCTCCGTGCTGCGATCATATGGGAGCGTGGACCTGACAATGTTCACAGCATTGCGAAATAGCATTAGGCTTGAAGCTGTTGAGTGAATACAACCAGTTAGTTGGCTTGAACCCCCACGGTTATTCTTGTGCTCTATCCTCGCCAGGGCCACTGCAAGACTGTAGTTCATCCCAATGGTCGACGAAGGTAGCCGTATCGTCGAGCAACTATGTCAAGACTTGTTTTCATCACCATCGCCCGATGTAGCAGTTCCCGTATTACGCTCAGTTGTGTCAGTCGCTGCGACTTCGCGTTCGATGCAGAACATGGTTTCCCGCGCACTCGCTTTCGGCGGCAACGTGTCTCGCTTTGCCCAGCTACAAGAACGCTACTTGTACGACCCAACGTCATCGCGCGAGGCGCTCGCACTACTGTGAGTTCTCGCGCATGGGGATGTGCAGAGCCAACGACGAATTGCTCGCCATGTCTCGGGACTGTGCTACATATCCTCACCTTGCCAGCATGACCCGACAGGACGAGTTATAATGATTCTGACATTACCGACAATGCTTCGAAAGGCCTACAAGCAGTGGAGTTCTCGGTATCGAGCACTGGTTAATCATCGTGTTCCGACTGGCACCCCTCCGCCCCGCGACGGCATTCCTGCACCATGTTATTGTGATCAATGCCTTGGGCTGGATCAGTTGCTGGCCACGTGGACTGAACACTTTCAAGATCTGTCGCGCTGGACAACTAACGGGGCTAGCTCCAAGATTATAGTGCCGGGCGTATTCGAGAACACGTTCCTTCAAAGAGAGCTAGCAGTCAGTTTCCGTCTCAGGCAACACCGAGTATCGATTCAAACGAATGACGCTGAAGATCAACTTTCAAGCGCACTTATGTTCAGCTTTTCGCGCCACAGTGACGAGGTGCCTTTTGTTGACCTGGAAAGAGGGCTGCCGGACCCAACCATTCACGTTTGTGGAATTGAGATTGACCCTTCCGCGGCGCCATTTGTCTCCCCAAGACCAAATCCTCATAATCGACTTAGACGACTTAAGTCTGGAGGGTATCAAGCGAAACAAGAGTTAGTTCATCGCGTCGTCTTACTTGAGTTTCAAACAGGTATTCGTTATTGCGATGATAAGGATCTACATTCAGCCTCGACTGCACACTTGCACGCGCTTTTTCATCCTGTGCAGTATTGCGACACAGATGTAAAAACTGTTGTGCGATTAATTTTGAGCTTTCTTGACTCGAGTGCTCCGATTGATGCGGACTCCCTATGTTACGTTCTTCTTCGAACGAAATATCAGTTGTGCCAGTGGAAACAGACACCTACTAATTTGAAACAGCACGAAGAAGTTTGTCGAGTACGTATTACTGCGCAGCACCCTCAGGGAGGACTTGAAATTGTTGCTGTATCCAGCACAAACGTCGAATACGCTGCATCCATCGATATCTCTGACTTACGGATTAACGCAGATGGCGATACGACCACATACAGTTTATCTGCAGTCCAAGAAGATTCACTTATCGGAATATTGCGTCACTGTCGCGTCTGCACCCACACTAAACAGCTTGAAAGATGTGGGGTTGCAGCAGACATCATTTGCTTACTTCCAACGTCGAGAGACGAAGAAACCGTCCCCTATATAATGAATCCATTTACGGCACGCTATGAGTCTTTATCCGGAGATCGTGTCTGTCTGCGAGCACCTCCAAGTGGTGGCATTCACGGCTTATCGTGTGCGGCAGAAGAAATCCTCTCACAAACACTCAGTTGGCTGACAGTCTCCCCTGACGTCCTAGTTCATGAGTTATCGGCAAGACTTCAGAGGATAGTTCGGGATTGCAACGTTCGCATTCTAAAACTTCGAGATCCGACAAACCTCACTCAGTCCATTCATGTCGCTGCTACCAAAGAGAGATGTCGGTCGTGCCGAAATAGCCTCATTGAAGCAGTGAAGAGGGTTAAAGTAAAGACAGTCGGCAACGTCTCTGGCGCTGTAGGCCACGAAGCAAAAGCCCAACTCCAGCGAGCCATCATCAAAATTCTTGAAATGAGTGCCTCTGTGGAGTCATGGGAGATTCCGGATGAGAGAGTCGCAAAGTTGAAGCTCAATCGAGCTGCTTGGGCTAGCGGCTTGCCTGATCCAGAATTTTTTGCTGCAAATGAAGCGCGCTTGAGGACCAACGCCATTGTGCAGCGGAAGTTGAACCACCGGATTGTGGAAAAATCGCGACGAAGCTCCGACCAAAGGCGATAATCTTGATCTTGCGGTCAATTTATCTCTCTTTCTTGGCCCATTCCCCAAACATGAGCTGATAGTCTTCAACTTGTCTCTGCAGCGCGGAATCAACTGCAGGTTCACAATCATCCAGCGTAGAAATTACATACCCTAAGTAAATCATTCTCTTCGAGCAATTTCATGTACGCAGCAGCTTGGCTCTCCGTTTGCCGTTTCAGCGCTCTCATAAATTACAGGGAGATCAGTACACGGCTGCGTCAACAGATTCAAGTACACTCACTCTAGTTCAACGTCTCGTTGATTCGCTTCTTGTCTTGCACCCTTCAGACTCAACTCAAGACCACGAGCATATGAGTCGGCAGCCTTCTTGTACAGATGCATTCCATACAATGCTTTTCCCTTCCGTGAATAGGTCTTGGCCCAGGTTGTATCCAGCACAATGGCCTCATCAGCATCCCGGAGGGCGAGTTCAAAGCGCCCCAGCGCACAATAGGCCGCCTATCGATACCATGCTATAAGGTGCACTTTGCAGCTACTTGGAGTTCACTTCGTACCGAACGGTTGCTGAACAAAGTTGCTGTTGGTAGCTGCGCTATGCCGAGGGAGTACTCGACGATCGCATTTTCAAAGTCGCGGTTTTTGAAGAACTCGTTTCCGCGATTCTTATGCCACGAATCATCTTCTCGAGACGGGGCACTGCGACCTTGTGGAGTCGATTCTGATAGCTTCGCACCAACACGAGACGCTTCGCGCGGTTGCCCAAACAACCACTCCATCTTCGTATTGCAGTGCTGCTGCCGTGGCACAGTTCTGAGCGTTCCTAACGTATACTATCGAAGAGTGAGTTCATAACTTCACTTTGTTTTAAGGGGAATTTCCAAAATACGGCCGTTATTTCAAAATAATACCGAAATGGGGCCGTATATTTCCTAATTGGGCAACTTGTGGAAACCAAGAATGATTGTCACAGACGAAGGTACTTCATCTGAACCTTTTGTAACATGCAAACCTAGCCTATCTCTGGGATATGTTGCTCATAGGGGCGCTTTAACGTGGAGAAGACGCAAGACTCGGTCCGCAAGACTTGTAAGTGGAAGGTTGCGCTTTGGCTATAGGGTACAGGTCGTTTGCAGGTTACGGTAGGTGCACAAGGTACGTTTGGTGTCCCAGTTATGTAATGTTCACAAAAGGGTTAGGGTAATCAGAAAGGTGTAAGCACGGCCCCGTTTCGGATTATTTTGAAATAACGGCCGTATTTTGGGCATTCCCCTTGTTTTAAACACCTATCCTACACTACTACTCCAGTTTGGTTCGAAAAGAGCTGCGTGTGTGTGCGTGGCCCCGTTACCACCCCTCTCTTTCTCAGGTTATTGATTCATGGAGTACCCTTGATTTCTATTTTCAAATTATCATAGCGAGAAGATAGATAGTAGTACAGTAGTGGTACTCAATCCTGCCAGCAAGAGGAAAAACAAAAATTCCGGAAGGAACCAGCAAAAATGTTTTTTTGCCAATCATACACAAGTAGGTTTGAATCCCGCGCCAAGTTTTTACACGCCCGCCTCGCAGCAACTCAAAATCTTTCCTGACACATCCTCCTTCATTTCCCTTTCGCGACATCACATCTTGCCGCGCTGCAGTCATGCCGCGCTCCTCAGAGAAGCGCCGCGCCGTGCGCAAGCTTCAGAAAGTCATCAAGGAGCGCGAGAAGCGCTCCTTGATGACACGTCGTCG
>JAADVR010000403.1:0-31049 GCA_023335855.1 Pythium scleroteichum | reverse complement strand
TTTGACCAACCCGCCTCCACGGCGAGTGCTTCCTCTCTTCCAATGCAACCACGCCATTTTGACATGCAATTTGCAAAGTTTCTGCGTTCGTTGAATTCTGCTACTGCGATTCCAAAGAACTTTTGACCTCCGCAGAGAAACCGAATCAAGAGGTCACACAGACAAGTTGTATGTAGCCATGTTGGGCAGATACTATATCTTTTCCCTTAAGTTCGATCTCCTTTATGTTGACCAAGGCATACTCATGGCATCGGACCTGTCGATGACACCAACCGAGTCCTTCTTTCGTTGGTGAAAATGAATGGAAACTCTTGCCCACAGTGTTGAGGGCGGACTGAGAATGCGGAGGTCACGCTTGGTCAGCTTCAGCCTTGTCGATTCCGAACTCCTCAACACCGCATGTCCATGAAACAACCGCATCAAAATTCCTATATACTGTATTCAAACATCCAACCGACGAAACCACCGTGTCATCGTTTTATTTGGTCTGAGGTACGCCACAATGGACTACCAAAATTCTCCGCAATCTTCTCTCGTCATTGGTAAGCTTTCCCGCTCTTTACTCCGATTCCGTTCACCAGCCAGTCGTGAAATATAACCGTGTGGGTCATTGGGTTTTTGTGTGGTCCCCTGTGTGGTCCGCAAGCGAGCGGCTCCCGTGTGGCTCTCTGGTCACCGGCCCATTCCCACCCGCGGAATTGACCCCAAGGCCCATCGTTCCGAAGATGCTGTCCAAGCTTGGCTCGCTCCGCCGCCCCGCGGCGCCCCTGCTCGCGCGCGCGCAGTCGGTCGCGGCCGCCGTGCAGAACTACCCGTCCTACGTGCTCAACGCGCCGGCCACCGAGGTCACGACGCTCAAGAACGGCCTGCGCGTCGCGTCCGAGGGCTCCCACGGCGAGACGGCGACCATCGGCGTCTGGATCGGCGCCGGCTCGCGCTATGAGACGGCCAAGAACAATGGCGCGGCCCACTTCCTCGAGCACATGGCCTTTAAGGGTACGAGCAAGCGCACGCAGCAGCAGCTCGAGCTCGAGATTGAGAACATGGGCGGCCACCTCAACGCCTACACGAGCCGCGAGCAGACGGTCTACTACGCCAAGGTTTTCAAGAAGGACGTGCCCAAGGCCATCGACATCCTCAGCGACATTCTCCAGAACTCGAAGCTCGACGAGGCCGCCATTGAGCGCGAGCGCGACGTCATCCTCCGCGAGATGGAGGAGGTCAACAAGCAGCACGAGGAGGTCATCTTCGACCGCCTCCACGAGACCGCGTACCTCGACCAGGGTCTTGGCCGCACGATTCTCGGCCCTATTGACAACGTATGCCTTTTCTATTTTCTCCAGTTGACCCTGTACCTTCTAATTCTCCTTGTTGTGTGTGGATCCATTAGATCAAGAACCTCAAGCGCGCGGACCTCGAGGACTACATCGCCACGCACTACACAGCGCCCCGCATGGTCGTCGCCGGTGCCGGTGCCGTTGACCACTCGCAGCTCGTCGAGCTCGCGCAGAACGCCTTCGGCAACCTGCCGTCGACCCCTGCTGTGGCGCCGACGCTCGAGCCGGTCAACTTCATTGGTTCGGATGTCCGCATCAAAGACGACTCGCTCCCGCTTGCCCACGTCGCCATTGCCTTCGAGGGTTTCAGCTGGACGAGCGAACACGCCTTCCCGCTGCTCGTCATGCAGACGCTCATTGGCCAGTGGGACCGCACCTCGGGTGCTGGTCTGAACATGTCCTCCAAGCTTGGCCAGGTCGTGGCCGAGAAGGAGCTCGCCCACTCGTTCATGGCGTTCAACACGTGCTACCAGGACACGGGTCTCTTCGGCGTCTACGCTGTCGCGGACCAGTACAAGCTCAACGACTTGACCTGGTACACCATGGAGGCGCTCGTGCGTCTGGTGCACAAGACCTCGGACGAAGAAGTCGAGCGCGCCAAGACCCAGCTCAAGGCCAACATGCTCATGCAGCTCGACGGCACCTCGCCGATCTGCGAGGACATTGGTCGCCAGCTGCTCACCTACGGACGCCGCCTCACGCCGGCCGAGATCTTCGCCCGCATCGACGCCGTGGATGCCGCCGCCGTGCGCAACACTGCCGACGAGGTCATCAACGACAAGGAGCACGCGCTTGCCGCACTGGGCCCGATCCACGAGCTGCCTGACTACAACTTCATCCGTCGCCGCTCGTACTGGACCCGATACTAAGCTGCGGCGCCGTAGTCGTCGTCGTTTGGGCCGCAGGGTCTTTTCTGTTCCGGCGCGTGGTGGCCCGCCAATGCTAGATGAGAGTCACTCGCGTTTCTGGATCAGGAGAGAGTAGCAACACCATACACACTCCGTAATAAACAAAACTGTGAAAAACCCATCAGTGCTATCATTTTGGAATGGCAGCGACGAGGGAGGCATGGTGAGATTGCTCCTAGTACGACTGGTGGGTTCGACTTCTGTAGAAGTACCAGAATTGCGAGTCGGCGTCAAAGTATGTATCGATGTCGCCCTTGGCGAGATCCCGACTAAACAACTGAATAGCTCGATTGCAATAGAGCGTTTGGATCTTCGTCGCAGCAGCAATATGAGAGGGGTTATCCGAGAGCGTCGGTTGAATATTGTGCCCGGCACCACGCTCGAGATCATCTTCCCGCAGTATTATAATATTACATCTTGGACTCCCTGTCGTATACCTTCTCATACACTTGCACCAACAATCATCTTAGAGCTGCTCGGGTTACTGGACAACGATAAAGAGCTTGTATTCGAGAAGCAGCTTCATTGAGCGAAGGAATGGATGCATGACGGCCGTGGGTTCGAAACAGTTGACTTAATGTGGTTTGGTCTTGGGTGGCGGCTGAAGGAACTTACCATTGGCTCTGGTGAGTGTGAGAGCTGGAGTAAAAGTAGCGCTTCGAGTCTGAGTCATACACGCGCTCGGACACTTGTTGCACCACCTTTGCATGGAGTCTTCTTGCACGAAGGATTCGAAATTGTTTCTAGACTCTCGTCTCTGCTTGGTGAAGACGGACATCGCTCGATGCCGGGGGCTTTTGAGGTGACATTGTTGTCGCATTGCCGAGTTTGTAGCTGAAAGTGGAGCTCAACACTTTGCCCCAACCAACCAGACGCACTAAAGTCGACTCTACGAGACGCAGTTGGCGCCGGATTTCGCGCGGTTTCGGGCTTCCCCTTTGCGCATTACCTTCCGCCAGCGATGCGTTGGCCGCATTGATCAGAATAAATCGCTGCATCGCCGTGCAAGGCGAAACTCCATGTGTCGAATATCCACCGCTTCCTTCCATGCCTTAGAGATCCATATCACATTGGCAGCTAGCGGATATGGCAACTTTCAAAGGAAAAATCAGGATTTTCTGGGGTGGTTATTGCAAACTTGGGAGCAACTCGGCCATTATTCTTGGCACTGCGGTCTGAGGCGTCGTAGCAGAAGTAGATTAGCGGGGCGATCTTTTTTTCTCGAAATGGCACAGGTTTTAAATTGGATACTTGGTACGGATATTTGTGTCGAAGCACTGTACGAAGTCGCACGACACCAAGCACGTGCGAAACATGCCTCTTGGCCGATTCGTGACTCGACCAACAGCCAGTCACAAACTGAGTCGAAACGAAGTGGCCAATCCCCAAAAGAAACGTAGGTCGGGCATGGACTTCGACGTCGGAGTTGATGAGTTTGGACGTGAGCGCTTCACTGTTGAAGCTCCGCGCGGTCGCTTGGGGATCTCTTTGGGCGAAAACGAACAAGGACACGTTGTGATTCGTGGTCTCGACAACCTCACAGCTGCAGATATGGAAGCGTGGGATGAGTATGATCGTCGACGTGTTCAGTTGATGCGAAAAATGGTTGAAGTTGGAGATCGAATCATTGCCATCCAAGGAGATGATGTCATCCACTGCTCCCTCAAAGATATCATCATTCGCTTGGGGAAGCTTTCGGCAATTAGACGGCGTTTAACACTCGCGCGGTACCACGAAAATGCCTTCAAAGGCACCAACTACGACATCGAAAAGCTTGTGTTCATGCGAGTTCCGAGCGGGCCACTTGGACTTCAGATCAATGAATGCATTCCGTACGGTGCCTTCGTGGATGGGTTTCAGCTCCTCCCTGACGGATCCTTGACCAAGGTAGCGGCTCACCCACAAATTCACCGCGGCTGCCAAATTGTTAGCGTCAACGGTGTTGACGTCTCGAAGAAGTCCCGCGAAGAGGTTGTTGCTTTGCTGGGATCACTAAAGAACCAGGAGAAGAACGTGATCTTCTATCGAGCAACATCCTCGAATTGCTCCTCCATATTCAGCGTTGACTCATCAATCAGTGAGCGTCATCTCGGCTTCACAGTCGACGAGAACGAATGCATTCGATGTGTTATCACTTCGATAGGTCCCCGTGGAGACCCTCGTATTGGCCTCGGAGACGTGCTTATCGGCGTTAACTCGACAGACTTGACGGTCTTGCCTCACAAAGATGCAATTGCTCTTGTCAAAGAGACCCCGCTTCCTCGTCAACTGTACTTTGCTCGATACCACGATGAAGAACTCCCTGAATGCCACGTAGTTCAGATTGGACCTGGACCACTCGGTGTGAACCTTGATGGAGAGAGGCGAGACTGCGCACGAATCACAGCTTTTACGAGTCCTCAAGATGCAGAGCGAGTGGAGTTCGAGGCGTGTGCGCGATTCATCCCAGGTAGTTTCTTCATTTCGATCAGCCAACTCGAGGTATTCCATCATGACCTGTCCGCGATCTCGGGACTGCTCGGAAAACTAAAACAATCCTCCAAAGGGATTGTCTTTGGAAATGAATCGTTGCTCAAGAATCTTCGAAAAGAATCCAAACACGCGATAGTCAACGTGCCAAAAGGACCGCTTGGCATTCATTTCCATGGCCACCTTCCTTCGACGGCATCTGTGTCGGGCTTTTACCCAACCTCAGTTGACGGAACATTGGGAGCCATTGAAAAAAGTGCTCGAGTCCCTGTTGGCGCCATCTTGCAACGCATCAATGCCTTAAATGTGTCATGCTTGCCCGTTACTAACGTCACAGAGCTGCTGAAGAAGCTTAACGAAGTCTCTAAAGAGCTTGTCTTTCACAAAGGTGTCAAACACCAAGACATAAACACCAAGGTCATTGATGTTCGCCTTTCCGCCGGGCCTTTTGGCATTGACCTGAAGCGCAGCATTGCTAATAAAGTCATCGTGGACAAACTCAACGATGACCCCAGTCGCGGCTCGACTCGAGTGTTTGACCACGGTGGAGTCGTTGAAGGATCGGAGATAGTCTCTATCGACGGATTTGACGTCTCAGCACTCGAACTCGATGAGGTCCTGGAACTTCTCCGCTCCCTCATCGACCATGACAAGGTGATCACTTTCAGTACGACTCAAGCAGCTTATCATAGCATGCTGGATCCGGCGCAACGGGATGGACTGATTCGACTAGAGATTTCTGGCAATCTCTCATTACCGCTCAACAATGGAATACTGGATCAAGCCATCCTGACGGATGACCTCCAAAATATTCCATCTGGCAGCCGCATTGTTGGGATCGAAGGCGCTGACGTCCGAAGTCTCTATCTACCCCAGATTTTGGAGACCTTCCACAGTCTTCAAAACGCTTCAAATATTTCGATCGTTTTCGACAGCAAAGGAGGAAGCCGAGCCAGCAGCCCTTCAAAGTTCTCCCTTGCGCAAGCTTTGGCGGCACCTTCACCGACAAAGTTGTCTTCGACCGATGGCTCTACTTTGTTCGCGAACCGTCAGGCCAACACGAGGCCATCGATAACGACGACACCTTCGTCTTCTTCGGTCGACGTTCTCGCTGATTCCGGGATTGACATGCTTTCTCCGTCCGCCTCACCACGCGTATCAGCTGCATCGACGGCTACGGCATCGCAGACTCGAGCCTCTGTAGTGTCTCCACCGTCTCCTCGTGGGTCTTCATCTTCAGCTGTGAGTTCTGGAGGTATCTCCTCAACCACCGAACCAAATGACAAATATCGTGTGCGCGTAGCAGGTATCACCGCCAACGACCCAGCTGAAACTGCCTCCAGCTACGCTGCTCGAAGCCTCCTCCTCTCTGGCTCGGCTATCTATCCGTCAGATTGAAGCGTCTCGGTCCTCAATCGAAAGCAGTAAGATCGATAGCGAGAAGCAGCAAACACAGCCGTCTCAAACCGTCACAAACGCCAACAAGATCGAGTTCTTGATCAACATGGTACGTGTTCTCTTGGTCGCTTCTTCGACTAGTCGTCTCTGTCGAGTGTAACGTCTCTCTTCGACAGTCTTCGTGGACAGGTTCACGCTCACTCTACCGCCTCGCAGTCGACATTGCCGCGCAGCATCTCCACATCTCACCCGTCAAGGCCACGTCGCCTCGCCCAGGTAAGACCGGCAGCGCGACGGCCGTCCAGTTCAGCGAGGTCGCGGCTCTTGACTGCGGTGCGGCGCAGCGTCCCGCGCTCTTCCGCTCGTCGTCGGCGACGCTCAACGCCGACGGAACGGAGCGCGCGACCGTCGTGCTCACGACCACCGGACGTAAGAGCCTCGAGTTCGACATGCGGTCCGTCGACGACCGCGCGTCCTTCGCCGCCCGGATGCAGACCCTCGTGCCCTCGCTCTTCGCGGAAACCAAGTGACCCACACTCTGGAGAGACCACAGTGAAACGAGGTTTAAATTTGAATTGATTCAAATTTGAAATTGAATTCCTCGGGAGATCGCATACGGGGGGGCGTCTTCCGATGAAGCGACGCCAGTTTACGGCTGTGATCTCCCGCGATGAGTCGCTGCACCGCCCCTTCGAGGACATGAGCGAGTGGGGTCGCTCTACTGCAAGTTGGCTCACGTGAGCGCGCTGGACAATACCCCAAGTAAAGCATTTTGGATTCTTCTCGAGCCACTGACTGTCGACCCTCTGTGCACGTTCAACCCAAGTGGTGGAGGAAGGATGTTGAAGAAAGCTGCTATGCGTGTAGTATTCCTAGCTGCGTGGGTGGGTCTATTGGCTACGGCAATGGCCGAGATTGTGTTCCGTAGCCAAGGTGATTCGACCATTGCACTAGAGGCGGCCGGAATCGCGGTGGATTGTCGCGTCAGCAATTTCTGCGACTGGTCCGAGTGTGACCCTGAAGCGAAGACCAAGTCACGTTCTCGCAAGATCCTACAGGAGCCAAAAGGCTCCGGAAAGGCGTGTCCAGCTCTCGAGGAATGGGCGTCGTGTGTGCCGGACCCGGAATGGGGGCCAAAGCTTGCAAGCGCGATCCCTCGTGGAGGGCTCGCTCTGCTCGTCATCGACCAGCAAGTCGACTTCCACCCGGGCGGTTCGCTTGCGATCCCGACGGCGAACGAAGATGCTGAACGCATTGCCGCGTTCATTGACAAACACGCCGATGAGATTACGCAACTCGTGTTCACACTCGATTCACATCAACGCTACCAGGTATCTTTTGGACAAACGCCAACGGCGAGTCCCCGGGCCATTCACGGCAATCACGAACAAGGACGTTACAGATGGCGTTTGGAAACCGCCGGATGCAAGGTTGAGTCCTTCAACCAAGGACTACGTGCTTTCGTATACGAGCGCGCTCGAAGCTAGCAAAAAGTTCGTTCTCACGATCTGGCCTGAACACTGCATCATTGGAACACCAGGCCACAACATCGTCTCGAACGTTCACGCAGCAGCATTGACATGGGCAAAGAAGAAGAAGACAAGCATTCAATACGTACTTAAGGGTACGAACTCGTTCGCGGAACACTACTCAGCTCTGAAGGCCGAATACGAACTTTCGTTTGACCCTGCAACCAAGCTGAACCAAGCACTGATTGATAACCTTGCCAAAGCCAGCAAGAATGCCATCGTGGGTGAGGCGCTGTCCCACTGCGTCAACTATTCAGTGCGTGACCTCGTCGCCAACTGGCCTGAGTCGCGGCGCAAGGACCTGTATCTGTTCACGGACTGCTCTTCGCCTGTTGTTGGTTTCCAGGCTGCTGGCGATCAATTTGTAGCTGACATGAAAGCCGCTGGCCTCAACGTCCTCAAGTCGACCGAGTTCTAGAAGGTACAACTACATTGTTCATCTTCCCCACTCGACATGTGGAATAGGCGACGGTTGTTTAACAAATACATCACATTTCATTGCCACTAGGGGGCTGGGCACTTGCCCGAGAGAATTGCAGCTACTCAACGACCTTTCACAGTAATCCACGATCTTCTGTTCTTACAACTGATGCCATGAAATGCTGGAGAAACGTTTCTGCTATCATCCAAGAGAGGCTCTGTATCGTCTAGGACAGGATTGCGCCATCCAACGTCTGCGTTTCCGCCCATTTTCCCAGAAGCGTATGCGCCGATGGCCATGGACGGTGCCGTTCAGTTCCTGAGCGTCTTCCATGGCAGCGCGGCTGACGAGGACGACGGCGTCGCGACGCCCGAGGGCTTCCAGGACACACCCGACCAGTGGTACTCGGTGCGGCAGAAGAAGCGCGGCGTGGGCGACACGCTCGCGGACGCCGCGACGCAGCGCGACAGCCAGGCCACACAAGTGCAGTCCGTCGCGACCGAGGTCCAGTCATTTGACCCAGAGGCAGTGTTCCCAGGCGCTGTGCCCGCGTGGGAGAATGGGCCGTCGTTTGTAAATGCAGCGGGCTCGATGTCCAGCGATAGTGACCGCCGCGTCGAAGATGTCGACGAGGACGAGACCCAGATCATCATGTCCTTCTCGCAGGATCAGGAGGCCCTTCGGATGACAAGGGGTCGAATTCAAGAGGAAGAGCTCGAGAGAACTCCGGTGCCAAACCCCCCGAACAGCGATGCCGTAACGGGTGATGGAGAAGCAAGCGATGCAGACTCGGACATGTCGGACGACATGCTCGAGCAGGACGGAGACATTAACGGGCTATCTTCTATTGCGAAGAGTTTCCAATTGCACGAAGCTGAGGCGCAGCAAGAGAAGAAGTCTACTGTGAATGTTTACAAGCCGAGGATGGGGTTCCAGATCTCGCCACCCGCCTCGGTGGGTGGCGACGCTACCGCGGAAGATGATAGCAGTGGGGCCGAGACTGAGGTCGAAGAAGAGCCGCAAACATCCGAGATGAGCAGAAAAGATCCTGATGATTCGCCTCCATCTGCTCTGAACATGTCGGTAAAGAAGGGATTTTTGGGAAAGCGGTCACTGTCTGAGAACGCAGTCGTCCTCTCCGACGATAAACCGACGCGACGGCTCAGCTTGGACCGCTCGGCATCTTGTGATGACTCCAGCGCAACTCCTGAGCGAACAAGACGTGCACGAGTGCCATTGGGGATAAACTCTCAAGGGAAACCTCCAATTCCTCGAGCCACCCGATTACGTCTGGATTTGGGTGACCAAACCGCAGGCGTTGCGAGCGAAACTGCGGCTGACCAAACATCAACTCCCAGCAGCCAGGAGACGGACAAAGCTACAGAACCCGTCGAAGATCATACTGTGGTTTTTGATCAGCAAATGCTGGAAGAGACGGAGAAGCAGATCCCGACGAAGGTACACAAGCTACCTGATGCCTCTTTAGAAAAGGAACAACCGACTCCAAGGACACCAAAATCTCGCAAGAAACGCAAGTCTTCGTCGCAAGTTAGTATTGAAGACGCCGAGGTGCTTGAAGATGTTCGCAATGATGCCCAACCACTGAAAGAGACGACTAAAGTTTCAGGTCCAACCATTCGTGTCATGTTTACTGGACTCGACGGAACGATTCCAAAACTACGCGATAAAGTCAAGAAGATCGCCGACGCTTGCCAGGAAGACGATGACATCGAGGAGGTGACACACTTGGTGGCACCAAAGAACCAGCTCAAGCGAACAGTCAAATTGCTATGCGGTATCAGCTGCTGTGATCATATTCTCGATGAACGCTGGCTGGACGACTCTGCTAGGTCTGGTGTCTGCGCTAGCGAAGCATTGCACTGCTTGAAGGATACAAATGCGGAGGCAAAGTGGAATTTCAGTCTCTACCATACAATGTATAGCGTTCCAAAGAAGCATCGACGGGAGCTATTTCATGATCTGCGTTTCTTCATCACGAACCACGAGTCTATTCTTCCGCCTGTGAGAGATCTCGTTAAGATTGTGGAATGTGCGGGAGGAGAAGCAGTCACTAAAGGTACGGCGACCAAGAACGATATCGTCATCACAAGTGAGGTTGCTTTGGGCTTGGCAGCAACGAAGAAAGCGATTGCACATGCAAGTCCTGATCGGATCTACACAACCGAGATTATTCTCAGCAGCATTCTCCAGCAGAAGGTTGATTATGAGGCGAACCGTTTTGCAGGAATTGATACCGTCGGGACACCACACAAGAAGAAACGTGCTCGAAGATGAGCGCAGTCACGATGGGTTCATGGTGATACTGATTAATAAACTGATAAGTTAAAAAAGTGGGTACGCTCTCTGACGAGCTCGACGCATTTGTGATGGATACATCAACGAGTTGAGAGATGAGGCCTTGACGTCTGTCTCACAGTCGTGAGAGAATGAATCCTGGAAATGGTCGTTGTCGGTGTCTGTTGCAGAGCACAGACATGTGAGTTCATGCCTGGTACCGAGGAGATAAACAGTAAGAAAGCATGACGGACGGGCAAACGAGCAAGCAGAAGGGTGGAAAACAAGCAGGAGACGAATGAAAGAACGTGGACGCGACGAGACCGACGAATGATAAGTCACTTGGTCTGAAGATGCCGTGCGTACGTGAAAACGGCGCACCCGACGACGGAACACGACAACACGCAGAGCGAGATCAGCTCCGGCTGGGACCACCCACTCTTCTGCTGCTCGCTGCCGCGTCCTCCAACAGCTCCACGCAACAACCTTTGGATAACCGAGCCGCCTCCCCAGCTACCAAGCTGCTCGGAATGATACTGAGCCATCGCCGCCGACGACGGGAGGCTGTACGTGATGGCCTTGTTGCAGAAGATGGGTGCGTCGCGCTCGTGGAACTCCCGCTCGAGTACCTACCGCCATCACGCGCAGAAGACAACGATGGTGAGCGCCGTTTAATCACTCCTACTCCCAACGCAGACGAGAGTACCAGTTGACCGCCATGTTGGTCGGCGAAACTCAGCCGTTTTTTAGCGAACCGCGCCGCCGCGCGCTCGTATACGGGCTCTGCGTGCGGGGCCTCGCCCTCGTCCTCACCCACGCGGAAGCCGCCGTTATAGGCACTCATCTTGCGCAGACAGGAGCTCCTCGGTAGCGCTTTCCCTCGCAGATTCAGCGGCTTGCCGCGCGGCGCCCCGTGCGCGTGAACGAGCGCGAGCAGCGCGGGCGCCTCGGGCAGCATGCGTTGCGAGTAGACAGTGTCGTGGCGCGCGGCTGCGTGGCCGTGGAGTGACACGAGCGACGTCATCTCACCCATGTCGCGGGGGACGCTTCGGCTCCTTGCACTTGGGGAAACCAGACTGGAGAGAAGAAACGACAGAGTGGGGATGAGATTCGGTTTGTTTTATTAACGAATAGAAATAAAAATGTTGGAAACGGAAATGGAGCAGCAGTTTTGATTAAACCGATATGGCTCACGGTTATCAACTGTGCAAGGGGGTAAGATACTGGTGACGAGGCAGCTACCAAGCAACCGGTAATGGAGATGCCTGCGCGGAAGCGGATGGGATCAGAGCGCGAGACCGCCGCCACTTCATCAGCTGCGTCAGGCGTGATGGCCGCTCTGCCTGTCACGAATAATTAAGGATACCTCGGGTTCCAAACTTCCGGACACCGGATCTCTCTGTGGTGGGAGAGGTGGTCGCAGTCCATAAACCCCCCTACCTGTGACCGTGCAGAATGTACTCTTGGAGCTCAATGGGAGCCTGCTATTTTAATCAAATCCAACGCAGGAGGTCCTTGTGCGTCCACGGCGGCGGCGCGAAAGCCGCGCTTTTAGCCCGCCGCATCTGTTCTGTCATCTCCATGGTCTGGCGAGTTGCTCGCTTGTCCTGTGGGACCATCCACCGATCCACCGGCCCGACCCATCTTGAACCCAGCCCGTTCCGTCTGCCCACTCGCTGGGCGGCAGAGCTCGACGTGATTCCTCCCCGCGCTAATTCCAATCCCAACCGCGTTGGAAAACCACGTGGACCCGCGCATCCCTTTCCTCGGCGATGCATCATCACTCCATGGCGCGGGCCAACTCACCCGCCATCTTCAATATGATCCTCTGATTGGCTGGGATTACTCTTTTTATCCAATGACCGATGTCCCCACCACGGTTTTGGCGCGCTTCCTCGGGTTTTCGCGGGGTCGCTTAACCCGCCCGTTCGTGGGATTGGTGGACTCGCGCGTGTGGGTAGGGGCACGTCACCAGCCACTGATGCAGATGACCGAGGGCCGACCCGGACCCGCCCGCCCCATTTTTGGCTGCGTCCTGCTCGCGTTGCATACCGAGACCCGCCCGCCCATGCAGCTGAGCCCTTCCGGGCTCGGACCCATGAAGCGCATCAGCATGGCCGGAGTGCCAGAGGCGAAAAGGACTCGAAGCTGCCACGACAGTCTTATCGGCACAATTATCTCATTGCAAATGACCATGGTGGCGACGACGATGACGACCGCGTGCGACGAGCTCCTGCTGTGCGACGAGAGCGTGGCGGTGGCGACGCCGCGCAAGGAGGTCGTGCCGTCTACGCGGGTGGCCAAGGCGGTCAAGGTGGTCGAGCCTGAAGGAGAGACCTTCGACGTGTCTCCATTGGACGTGATTGAGATGAGTCTGATGCGCGAGGCCAGCGGCGACTACGCGCGGGACGCCAACTATCTCATGACGGTCCAGACCCACGGCATGGACGCAATGTGGCGCGCGAAGATGTGCCGCTGGATGTTTGAGACGGCGCAGGCGTTCAAGCTGACGCAAGACGTCGTGGGCTGCGCGATCCATTTCATGGACCAGTATCTATCGGAACACTCGGTCGACAAGGTCATGCTGCAGTTGTTGTGCTTGGTGTGTATGTACATCGCGGCTAAGATGCACGAAGTGGAACCGATCACGATGAAGGAAATGGAGCTTCTATGCGAGAACAAATTCACACCAGACCAGATCCTAGCCATGGAGGCGACGGTGTTGGAGCTGCTCGACTGGAAGCTAAATGCCCCCGTGGCGTTTACGTTCGCTCGGGATTTCATGGCCCTCGTGGAACAGGATGAATGCGATCAGGAGGATCTGGAAGTTCATGTCATGGCTCTTGTTCAGGCTGCCACTGAAGAGTACCGATCGATCCAATACGCTCCCAGTGCCGTCGGCATCGCTGCTGTCAAGCTTATTGCTCGCGCCCAGTCTCTTCCTCGTCTAGAAGCTTCTGCCTCCAAAACTATTGCGCAACTCCAGCTCCCTCGCAGTGAACTCGCCCAGTGCAACGCCTTTCTTGCCCGACTCTATGTTGTACACTTCCAACCGCAGCTGGAGTTCGCGGACCTGGTCGATGTTTCCGTTACCAGCTCAGTCAAGTCTTCTCCTTCACCCACGGACTCTCATCCTCGCATCGACAGTCCGACCTCTGTGGAGGAGGTCTTCGAGCCACGAAAACGCAAGGCCAGTGCATCCCTCCAGCGGTTAATGGATGCTGCTGCTGAGTCGCCGTCCCCAAAAACTGAAGTCCAGGAAGAGTCGCCCAAGAGCACCAAGCGTTCACGAAACGAGTAAGTGGCCATCGTTTATCAGTGTCGTAGTGTATAGTGGCGTTGCTCGTGGGCGGAACGTTTTTGATAGCTGTAGCTAGATGTACATACTGTAGTGTAGGATAGTGTAGAACATGCTCGATTGGAGCGAGTTCGAGAACAGTCAACTATTTATTAGGGAATACGAATGTGCATATCCGATCAGAACGTTTTGGAGTCATCCTGCGACATGGACTGGTGTGTCACCACGGAAGAACATGGATAAACGATGCAGCATCTGGAGAACCGACACCCACGTCACAACCTCAATCATAGCCGACGATGGGAGTTTGGCATCGCGGCAGAGAGACACGACGTCAACGTCGATACGAGTGTGTGAGAATGACGAAGCGTGAGCGACGATCATCAATGCTTGGTTTTGACAGTCGTCCGTGTACAATTGCTTTGCACCAGCGATCGGGTCGAGCTCTCTACCATACGTCCGTGCAGTTTGAAGTGTTTGTTGATGAACATCAAAGTGTGCCGAAATGCCATGAACAATCTCTTCGATCGGAAGACTTCCCGTGATGGTCGCGAAAACCTGAGCAATCGCGACCTTGATTTGCAATCCGATCACACTTGTGTCGAAGTTAAATGACTCGTCCAGGACTGCGGTGATCGCTCGGACCACGCGACGATGATGGAGGGCCTTCAACATCGGGAACTCGTAGCCCGTACGTTGTTTGAGGAGCTGAGCAACGTCTTCCCACGAATCCGGAATTCGCGCCAGCGTTTTTCGTTCGAACGCAGCCGCTCCGGGTCCGTCAACCATCATTTTCAAGTACGTCCACAGCCAGTCTGCAGGTGGCGGAGGTGACGCTGGCTGAGCTTCTGCGTTCAACAACTGCCCGTTTTTGCGTGGAGATCACGCGTCGCCAAGGACGGCACGCGTCTCTTGGAAAACAGGGATCTCCAATGGGATCCATCGCCTTGTTCAGAAACCCCATCATTCCAACCACCACTACAATCCACTCGGTTGTGGCCCGATCGCCCAGCTTGGTCTCCAACTCTTGACGTTTTTTTTGGCGTCAGTGTGCATGGCACCCGTCCGAGACTCCGCAACGTCCAGGACAGCCTTCTCCACCTCACTGAAGGCACTATCACCCTGGTGGCGACTGGCAACTGCGTCTAGTGTGAGCTTGTTGATCTGGACGCCACGACGCATCGAAAACGTGCACGAGTGGGAGACAAAGTATGCGCAGTCAGCACCAATGGACGACGCGAACATGGCCAGGCTCACGAGATTCTTTGGTGTGCCAAAGCCGAAGACCATGAACGGCGCGTTGAGGAAGTTGGGCACGATGGTCCAGCAGATGCGGTTTGCCGGGGGCCAGAGCTCTAAGTAGCCACCCGAATGCGGGATCACACCGAGCAAGTGGCGGACGATGGTCGCGGCGGCGCCGTGGCGCGCGTGGAGCTCGTCTTCGGAGATGGCTTCATCGACCATGAGCGATACGAGCGTATCCGGAGGCATGGTGGACATGGCCTAATAGTAGAGAGAGAGAGCGAGAGCTCTTCGCAGTGGAGACAAGGCGTCACGTGCAGTTTCGACGTGGACCGTTGAGTGAAGCTCGAGCCGTGGAACGACCGCCAGCGAGGGACAAAGAAGTCAAGGGATCTCCTCACACGCGGGAAGATTTCGTTTCCCGCAGAGGTTCGAATGTCAAGTGAATCGGTAGGATACACTTTCGGGTTACGATTTGTGGCTGCAACCCTACCCGTGTTACGGTTTTAAGAGGAAATATCCGTTATGAGGAGGTAGAATCTGTTATCGCCCATGGTTGATTTGGCAAGCAATGCATTTTGGAAGGGATGATGAGCGGAGAGGGTCCAGAGCAGAGTTGCTGATCTCTTCATCTCCATGATTGACGAGACTCGCGCGGGTTACTCGTCGTGATCCTGCTGCTTTTCTCTTTCTCCAGAGGAAACTTGAAGCCTGAGTCAGTTCGCAATCCTTCGGATCTTCACCACACCAGCAGCACATCCTCCCAGCCCAAGCACCTCAAGATGGCCCCCGCCGCGTCCGCTCCTCGACTGCCGCCCAACACCATCACATACGTGCTGCAGGACCACATTATCCCCATTGAGACGCTCGTCGAGCGCCATGGCTCAGCTGCAACCATTGCCAAGCCGCTGCTGGGCATTGTGCCCAACACGGGCAAGTACTACGAGAGCTGGCCGCCTGCTAACAAGATGTACTACGTTATGGTGCCGTGCTTCTTAAACCTTCCAGCGTACCTGTTCGGTTTCGGCGCGCCAAAGGACCTCGTGTCGTTGTCTCTGTACGCTTCGTCATTGGCCTCAGGCTGCCCGTATTGCTCGTCGCACACTTGCACGTTTGCAATCCGCCGAGGTGTTGATAGCAAGAAGCTGGGGATGGAAACCTTGGCGGCTCGAAACGGTGAAGCCAAGGAACTTTATACTTCCGTTGAGAAGAGCGTGATTGACGTCGCGGAAAACATTGCGCGCTTCCCTTGCAAGCTCACGAACGCCCATCGACGTGCGTTGCTGGACAGCGTGAACGATCCGGCCACGGCCGAAGCGATTGTGCTCGGAGCGGCAATGATGGGCTACCTCAACAAGGGAATGGACGCTCTCGGCATGCCGCTCGAGATCGAGACCTACCGCGAGACGCGCGATGTCATCGGTGGCGCGTGGTCCCCTGGCGCCAGCGGACAGCTTGTCGATCCAAATGCGCACACAGCGGAGGAGCTACCGTCGGGTGACGGACTTTGGACCTACATCACGGTACTCTTTAATGGCCCCAGCGCTTCCAGCTTTGAGCGCCGGGCACTTGAGGGCATTCCGGAGGACGCGAACGAAGCCACGGCTTTCCTCGTCAAGAACTACGGGTACGACTGCCCAGTGCTCAAGTCCATGCACCACGCTCGCGCCATGCGTGCCGTCGCCGCGATGGTCCACGAAGGCTTCAACCCGGAGACGAGCGTGATCGGTGTCAAGGCCAAAGTCACGATTGCGCAGATCTTCTCAACCATCACTGAGAGCGTGCCGTCGCAGGAGACCACGACAGCGCTTGCCAAACACTTCCAGGTCGACGAGCAGACGCTCGAGCTCGCCAAGTCCCTCGCAGCAGAGAGCGACCCCATCGCGGCGGCACAGCGTCTCTTCCCGGCCGAGGAGGACCGGCAGCTGCAGGCGCTTCTGATCGTGGCGCATGCGATCTCGTGGTCGCCCGCGCGCATCGACGAGGCCATCATCAAGCGCTGTGAGGACGCGCAAGTACCTCCGTCGGCGCTCGTGGAGGTCGTGGTCGTCGTGTCGGTGCTGCAGATGCTGCATCGCATCTCCATGTTCTACCGCTTCGACGAAGAGTGATCATGGTGCACAACACATGTCACATGTTCCAGCTGCTAAGTGCCGGTACACGATGTAGTAGTCTCTGCACGTTTCATTATAAGGTGCACTATAGCAAACAGGGCCATTCTTGTTCAAGTTGGTTGGTCGTCGTGCACCCATCCTTGTCCCGCGGCCCCGCGGCCTTCGCGAAAGACTGGTGCCAAGGTACTCGCCATAGTTGAGACGTGCTAGAGACGTTTCACCACGTCAGTATTGCAGGTTCGAAAGACCGCCCAACGGTGGACCGCACAGTGGCCCCTCGCGATCTAAATCAGAGCCGTCGCGTTGCGCTGCAGCCTCGCATGGACGCTCGCAAGCACCACGCGGTGATAAATTGAAGCCGTAGACCGTTTGAGCCACGGACTGCGATCCCGACCACTCAGCAAGGCTATCCAGTGCCAGTGGATGAGGAGTGGATATTATCCACTCCTCCATTGTTGGTCAGGATGAGTGGACTATGCGCGGCAACTCGTCCGCTCTGTGTTTTCTCATGGGGCGCCAGCAGCCAAAACAATTAAAATAGTTTTAGCTTGTGGCACCCCATGAGAAACAGTACCGACTCCGACATTGATGGTTGACGCCCACGGCTTGAGGGGACACTCGCCAGCCGGACAACTGGCCGTAGTAACGCGGCTGTTCGTTTCGGTGTCCCCCGGCGGTGGGCACCTCCGCGACGTTCCTGCCAGATCTCTCCGTCTCCACGCTGGCGAGGAGTCCGAGAAGCAGATCGCATGGAGCGAGGCTCGTGGGCGGTGCTGCCCGTCCCGTTTTCCTTGAGAGGTCTATCCATTCAGCTTTTTTAGGGAGAGAAGCTTTCTCCGCCATCAATGGAAGAACTTCGGGGGATCTGGACTGGCCGTAGTTTACGACGTATATTCTCGTATATTCTTCGGAAATCTGGATATTGTTGTTCGCGAGTCCGAACAGGGCGTACAGTATGATTATCGAGCGGCGCCCAACATATGGCGAAATGTTTTCGACGAATGGCTTTCGGTCTCTGATCGATCACACGGCGGGCGCTGCGCGGAAGCCTCCGGTTCATTCTTCGGTCCACAGTCCCTCGCAACCATGTTCTCGAGCTTCTTCTCGCTCGTGATGCGGACGCCCGAGCAGCCGCCGCGGCTGCCGCCCAACACCATCACGTACCTGCTGCAAGACCACATCATCCCCATCGAGACGCTCTACGCACGCCACGGCGCCGCCGCGACCATCGCCAAGCACCTGCTCGGCATCGTGCCCAACACGGGCAAGTACTACGAAATTTGGCCGCCGGCCAACAAGTGCTACTACATTATGGTGCCGTGCTTCCTTAACCTGCCCGCGTACCTCTTCGGCTACGGTGCACCGAAAGATCTCGTCGCGCTCGCGCTCTACACCTCGTCGCTCGCGGCCTGCTGCCCCTACTGCTCGTCGCACACGGCCACGTTCTCCGTGCGTCGCGGCGTCGACATTGAGAAGCTAAAGGTCGAGGCGCTCTGCCAGCGCCACGGCGCCAAGAGCGACCTCTACACGCCGCTGGAAAAATGCGTGACCGACATCTCGGAGCTGCTCGCTGTCTTCCCTTGCAAGATTACCAACGCGCACCGCCGAAAGCTGCTAGAGCTCACCAAGGACGCGGCTGAGGCCGAGGCGATTGTGTTGGGCATGGCGATGATGGGGTACCTGAACAAAGGTATGGACGCGCTTGGCATGCCCCTCGAGGTGGAGACGTATCGCGAGACCCGTGATATCATCGGTGAAACGTGGTCCCCCGGAGCGAGTGGCCAGCTGGTAGACCCAGACATCCACACAGCCGAGCCGCCGCCGGCAAAGGATTCGCTGCTGACATATATGACCGTCGTTGCGAATGGCCCGAGCGCTATCAATTTTGAACGCAAGGCTTTGGCAGGGATCCCTGAGGACGCGGACGAGGCCACCGAGTTCTTGCTCACGAAGTACGGATATAGCTGCCCCGTCCTCAAGTCGATGGTCATCCCTCGCGCGATGCGAGCCGTTGCAGCCATGGTCCACGAGTGTTTGAACCCGGAGACGAGTGTGATCGGCGTCAAGGCCAAAGTCGCCACTGCACAGATCTTCGCTTCGATCACAGAGAGCGTCGTCGTCCAGGAAGCCACATACGCGATCGCCAAGCACTTCGACGTCGAGCCCGAGTTTCTCGAGACGGCCAAGACGTTCGCAAACGAGAGCGACCCGGTCACAGCGGCCAAGTCGCTGTATCCAGATGAAGAAGACAGTCGTCTCCAGGCGCTTTTGGTCGTGGCCCATGCAACCTCGTGGTCACCTGCGCGCGTAGACGAGACGATCATCTCGCTCTGCAGTGAAGCCGACCTCCCGCCGCCATCGCTCGTTGAGGTCGTCGCCATAGTGTCCATGTTCCAGATGCTCCACCGCATTTCCATGTTCTGCCGGTTCGACGAAGAGGACCTGTGATAGGGAAGCGGCGCGCGTCACAGGTGGTCTCGCCTGTATGGTTCTGTAGCAAGAATTTCGTAATTGAAGGTATAATGTTTTCACAGGCCAGTCAATGCAACGTACACTAAGCGGCTCACTGTCCACTTTCCTGGACTGTGCGCAAATATAGCGTTTCAAAGGTATCCAACTCGAATATTTTTGAGCGTTTGAATTTTTCCACACCAATGTTGAACGCCATGGGGAAGTGGCAGGAGGAATATGAGCGCCACTGGGAGAAGGCCACGCGGGAGACGCTGCGCGCGCGCTTCGGGCGCGGGTACATGCGCTACGAGGTGAACTCGAGCGACGTGGAGCAGCTGCGCGAGCTGCTGCGCGCGCGCGGCTCAACGCTGGACACGCGCGCGGCCCGCGGCGAGCCGTTCACACCGACGAGTACGCGCTACGTCAATTCACGACCACGGCGCTCGTCTGTGCGCTTCCAGACGCCGCTCGCAGCCACGCGCGAGTACGACCAGGCGCGGCGCGCGTCCAGCGTGAGGCACGTGGACGACGACAGCGAGATGGCTCTGCCGGCGACGCAGGTACTGACATACACACAGGCCGAGGATGCGAGCGACGGCAGCGCAAGCGACGCGAGCATGCAGTCGGACGTGTCGTATGTGTACCAGACACCGCAGCCTAAGAAGCGACCCACGCCTGAGCAGCGCCGCGTGCGCCAGCGCAGTCCAGCTGCCGCCGTGAGCTCAGTAGAGAGACAGCACAAGCGCGCGAGCCACGGACTCCAACGGACGTCCATGGCCAGATCCTCGACCTCGACGTTCCCGGCATTCACACCGCGGGACCTCAACGGCTCACGTGACGCGGCGCGGCTATCGGGCAGCGCGTCGCAGACGCTGCGGCGGCGTATGGCGAGCATGTCGCCGATCACGGCACGATTGCGTTTCTCCGTGGATGGCGCACTGGATGAGACTCACGTGAGCGAGAAGGACGAGTCGGCTGTGTTATTTGCGATTGAGAACCAGCCGTTATTGGCTGAGGGGAGAGAGAGCCTCGCCAACGCGAGGACTCCGCAGTCCATGCCGTCTCTTCGACGCGAGGCCACTCCGCAAGAACGCGTCGTGGATCTGGACGTGTCCATGCAGTCGATGCATTTAAGCGTGGATGAAGAACCAGGAGATGTGGTGATGAGAACAGAAGGCCAGCAAGAGACAGCTGACGAGGAAGGAGACCGAAAGATCACAGCGGCATTAGATTTCAAAGATCTAAGCGATGATGACGAAGAACAACTCCGACCCCAGCATACAGCGCCACCAACGTCCACTACAACCCGCCAGGTTAAGGGGATGCTGTGGCATTGGAGCGAGACTACGCTGCAAGGTGAGACAGAGTCAGGCGACCTTGTGCCGGAGCAAGCAGCCCCTCCAACGCCCGGGCAAAAGCTTCCTGCACAAGATGTTATCATCATCGAAGAAGATGCCATGCCAGAGCCAGAGCCTGAACAGGACGAGGATGTGACGCGTTATGACGAGACAATGTTTCCGGAAACAGAGGTTGTGTCGGAGTGGGCAACTCAGCGAGGACCGCAAGAGCAAGACGACCCAATGAGCACAATGCTGAAGACTCGACTACTGAAAGCCCGTCTCGAAGTCTCTGAAGACGAAGATACGGGGGTAGATAAGGATGTGAACCCGTTTGACTCGTCGACAGCGTCCGCTGACAAAGGATCCCCGACAGCTTCTTCATCTTCCGCCTCGTCCGCGACTACGAAATCGAAGAAAATTTACTACCGAACGAAGTTGCCGCTTGAAGTTGAAACGTACAATACTAATGTCGAAGACCGTAGACGCGAGCGACGTCAGAAACTGAGGAAGAAGCTCGCAAACTGCCACCATGTTCTCCGTGTACCCGAGTGCAATGTGGATCTCGCACCTTATCAGCATGAAGCTGTCGCGTGGATGATTGGTCGAGAAGCTCAGCAACCTATGCCTGATCGAGAAGTACTGAGCTCGATATCGACTGCACGTCAGCGGGAGCTGTACTATGATCGACTGACCTCTAAAATGCGAGGCGGGATCCTCGCAGACGAGATGGGATTGGGGAAGACCGTTTGCTGCATTGCGCTGATTTGTGAATCATTGAAGAGAATCCGAGAAGAAATCTCAAGCGAAACGTCATCAGCGGATGGATCCACGGACGCCGTTCCTCGATTGAAAGCGCCGACCCTCATTATCACTCCACTATCGATTCTGGGTCAGTGGGAGAAAGAGATCCGAGAGAAGACCAACTTAAGCGTTATTTCGTATCAAGGCCACGCACGACGACAGATTCAAAATGCCATGGACTTTATGGGCGTTGACGTTGTGCTCTCCACCTACGACACCCTTCGTCTGAAGGAATGTAAAGTCAGAAAAGGCCGCGCCAATAATGGCGCCAGCGACAGCGAAGGCGAAATGGAGGAAAGTGAAGATGCTGGTCAGACTATTGAAAAGATGAACGACTCACGGGAGTGGCACACAACATCACGTCGTCTGAGCAACTCGAAGAAAGCGATTGCCGGGTCTAAGCTCCATCAAATCACTTGGTATCGAGTAATCTTGGACGAAAGCCACTTGATCACCAACCCATCGTGCGCTCGAGCGAAAGCGGCGCTATTCCTTAAAAGCAAGCGGCGGTGGTGTGTCACTGGCACGCCGATCCAGAACAGCGGCAAAGACTTGTCGTCGCTCATGACCTTCCTTGGTATGAGCCACGTCGCCGCAGATCTCGATTTCCACGAAGTCCTGTCGCGCGTTATGCTGCGTCGGCTCAAGTCCACCGTTGATGCCGAGTCGAACGAACCCATAGTCCAACTGCCAGACAAAATTGAGGAGGTGATGGAGCTCGAGTTCAGCACTGATTTGGAAAAGGCATATTATACGCTTCTCCATCGATCGACGAAGCGGCGGGTGTTTGAGTACTTGAGACGTCAAGGTCGTGGGGGCGGAGGCCAATTCATGCACGTATTCGAGTTGCTCTTGAGGCTACGTCAGTGCTGTGATTGTTGCAAGCTCGTCAGTGATGATCCGCGAGGAGAGGTCCAAGATGGAAACGGCGCTCTATTGGCCGAGATTGGTACGCTTTCCAGGGATGAAGCAACGCTGTTAGAGCGAGCGTCCCGTCCATTGTCGGGGCATTCAACTGGAAATTCGACAAAGGTCACCGCTCTCCTGAGTGAGTTGGTGAAGATGAAGAACACAAATGAGCGTGGTCTCGTGGTCTCGCAGTGGACAAGCTTCCTGGACTTGATCGCTGACGCCATCCAGGACGAGAATTCTCGACGTACTGCCAATGGCCGAGACACAATTCGCTTCTGCAGGCTCGACGGGCGCATGTCCGCACGAGAACGGGAGCAGGCGATCGCTTCTTTCCAAGTCGAGAAACGCGTCGACGTGATGCTCGTGTCGATCCGTACAGGAGGTCTCGGGCTCAATCTCACAGCGGCCTCGCAGGTCTTCATCATGGAGCCGAGCTGGAACCCTTCGATCGAGAGCCAGGCGATCGATCGCGCCCACCGCGTGGGCCAGAAACGGCGCGTGCGGATTGTGCGATTCCTGATGAAGCACACGATCGAGGAGCGAGTGGTAGAGCTCCAACGCAAGAAGCGCGAGTTGGCGACGGCCACTCTTGGCGACGGCATTGGAAGTTCTCAAGCCCCCCCGAAAGAGTCGCCGCTCAATCGAGACGAGCTGCGCGACCTGTTCTCGCAGGATCGTGACGAACTGCTCGCGGAAACGGAGAGTGCCGAGGTGAACGATGCCAGCATGGAGGGCGCGATCTGGGACGAGATGGAGTGAGACGACGAAATTGCTACTGTGACCGATTAAGTTAATTTGAAATGCGTCTGTCTGTCTCACATCTACGCCTCATGGCACGTCTACTGTACGTACGCATCGGACTCGAACGACTACTGAGCGGCCGCGGCGGCCTTTGGCGACTCCGCCGGGTTGTCCTCCAGCTCTTCAACGATCATAGCCGACGACTTGCGTCTCCTCTCCAGCAGCTCGTCGTCGGCCTGGTTGCTCGTCGAGTCGGCCATCGTGAGCGCCGAGTCGCTGCTGTCGAAGCGCATCTTGCGCGCCTTGCGCAGCTCGAAGAGCGTGTCCTCGACCGACGAGTCGTCGTAGCGCCACTCGCTCGTGGCCGACGACATGTGCGGGCCGTCGAAGAGCGAGACCCAGCTGTCGCGGTAGCTGCTGCTGTAGACGCTGCTGGCGCTGTCGTCCTCGAGGCTCAGGCTCGCGGTGCGGCTCACGTTGCGCCAGCGGCGCCGCCGGATTGCCGCGACCCGCGGGTTCAGGTCGTCGCTGTCGAGATTGCTCTCGTCGTCGTCCTCGAGCCCGGACTGATTGTTCTCGAGCACCCAAAGTGCCGTGCTGTCCATGCTCAGGGTCCGCGGGTGGTTCTGCGCGCGCGGCGCCGAGAGCGGGATCTCTTGGGGGAGACTCGACGTCGGGGCTTGGTTTCCCGCGTTGCCGTTCTCGGTGGGCTTCACGGTCTCAGCCGAGGGCGACGGGGCGTCCTGCCGCGGCTTGGGCTCGCTGCGCGGCGGCGGGTCGCCCACACCGTAGATGAGCGACTCGGTGTACTGCGTGAGCTGGTCCACGTGAGCGCGCAGCTCCTCGTTCACGCTTGTCTCCTGCCGCAGCCTCGTCTCCAGCATGAGGTTGCTGCGCTTAAGCTGCGCGCTCTCGGCCGCGAGCGCGTCGAATTTCTGCTGCAGCTCACTGTGGGCGAGCAGCAGCTTCTCGTATTTCTCCTCGGGCGACGGCTCGGCAGGCACGACAATCGGAGGCGGCGGAGGCGGCGAGGGGGCGGCAGACGCCATGGCGAGCCCCTGGTTCGCCGCCGTCGGAGACACCGCCGGGTGAACGGCCTTGGGGTTCTTGCCGCTGTTCACGTTGCTGTCGGAGGCCGACGCGAGCGCCGAAATCCACCGCGCGTTGCTCGAGATCATGCTCTCGAGCACGGCCTTCATGTCGAGGCTCTCCTGCTGCAGGAAGACGAGGTGGCGGTCGAGCGCGTGCAGGTCCACGCCGTGGGGCGAGAGCTGCGGCGGCTGCGGGTGCAGGCGGGAGCCGTTCGCCTCGGCGAAGCCATTCTGGTGCGTGCCGTTGTGCACGCTGTGGTCTTCCTCGCGGCGCAGCATGGCGGCCGTGAGCACGGCCGACTCGGGCAGCATGGACCCCGCAGTGGCCGAGGACGAGGCCATGGTCATGGAGGACGACTTCTCACTGCGCGAAAACCGCCGAGGAGGCACCGCGCGCCGCATGCGGGAGGCCGCGCCGCCGCCGTTGGCTGTGGAGCCGCTCGCACGCAGAGGCCGCTCCGACTGCTGGTAGGTGTGAGGCGGCGGGTCTTCGACCTGCGAGCTCGGCGGTTCCGGCGACAAGTCAATGATCGTGAAGCGGCCGCGCACTTCCATCTTATTGGGGCGATACGATCTGAGCCACACGCGAGAGCACATAATCGTCAGTTCGCAGAACTCACCCACGACAAAACAAGGGGGGATACGTACTTTGCAGTCGGAAGTGGAGCCGGCCGGGGCGCCACTTCGCTTGTCGCGGGCTGCGACAAGGCATGTGCAGAAGGCGCGGCGATCTCGTGGTGGCCGTTGCAGCGGCCATCGCTCTCGCCGTTCGGCGCCGTCTCGGCGAGAAATTCGTCCTGCTCGGGGGGTAACTCGGTCACGACGAAGCGCCGCGGGTTCCGCTGGCGGCGACGGCTCGTGACCTTGCCGACGATCATCGAGGTCGCGCGCGCCTGCGAGTTGGCGAGCTGCGCACTGGCGCTGAGCTCGCTCGCGGTCGGCAGGAGCTGCTCGCTGGCGACGCGGTGGAAGGGCGCGGGGAGGTCCTCGCCTGTGAGCGTCGCGGCGCTGCTGTGGCGGCTGAGCCCGTGGAGCGAGAGCGCGGCCGTGCTCGCGGTCGAGAAGACGGCCGAGGAACTGGGCGTCGATGGCACGGAGGCCGCGCGCGCCGCCTCCGGGTCGGCGTCGGCGGAGGCCATCTCGGTTGCCGAATGCGTGAGAGACGCGGGGGGCGCTTCAAGGCCTCTCCGTAGGTACGATGGAGATGTACCGGGTTCTGACGCCAGGCTCAGCTGCGCGTCGGTGTCTTCGTCGCGAGGTGGCGCTTCCGCCGGCGGTCGCGCGCTCGCGGTGTAGCTCTTCGACGTGGGTCCGTCTTTGGCGAGAGCTCCCCGGCAGACAGGCAGCCCACGGGATGGGATGGGGGGAACCCGGTTCTAAGAGAGCATGCGCCCAGATTCCCTGACCAGGGATAACAGAGCTAACCGGTATCACCACCGGTAACCATCTGTTTCGCGTCCTCGTCGTTTCGCCCCTTTCGTTGGTACGAAAACGTTCAGTGTGGACCACGCCAAAGAGAACACGGGTCTGGGTCAGAAAAAAAGAGAACCCAGACGGTTTGAGATAGTAATTTGGGTGTTCTAGAAGAACCCGTTTTCGTTCGACCGAACGACTGGTGCGTAGCGAAAGGGTACGTACGCAAGATGGGAGCTGCTCGCGATCGTCAGTGTGGAACTGGCGAGCGCCTGCGTGTATCTATGTGTGTGAATCCCTCCCAACTGGACTCTGGCCGATTCTTTCGTTCACAGGGGAATCCTGGAGTCATGCTAGTTCACCCCGACGAGCGCTCGCGCTCGCTGCTGTAAGGGACAAGTCGAAGCGAACAGTTGGATAGCGAAGTCTCGGTGTCGAGCGCGCGGACCGCCTGCGCCTCGGCGCTCGCTGGAAAGCGCGCTCCACCGATTGATGGCTCTATATTCCCAATCTTCTATGCAAGTCCGACGGACGATAATGCTGGAGACTAACCATAGAGCAAACAGACCAATCAACTCATAGATGCGTGTGTCCTGGAGAGTAGAGAGAGGTAGCGTGGTTGTGTGTGCGAGTAATTAGAGCGAGCCTCGTGCGCTCGACGTGATCACAAAAGAAATCAAATCCAGTTCCATTATTAGGCGACGGAGTTGGCAGGAAGCGCACGCCATCGAGTTTCGACGATGGGCGTCGTCGCGAGCTACCAGCTGCGCCGCGCGGACCGCCGCATGGCCAAGACGCTCGTGTTCGTCAAGTGCGCGTTCGTGGGCGACGTCACGGGGCTCCAGGCGATGATGGCGAAGGAGAAGATCTCGCCCGACGCGCAAGACGTGAGTGGCGCCTTGTCTTTCTTCCACGCTTTGCTGCAATCACGGCCGATGTGATGCCTGGCTCACAGCGCTTTGGGATGACTGCTCTCCACTGGGGTGAGTCGTTCTATCGAACGCGCGTGTCTCGTCACTAACGGAGATGCTCACGGTGTTGCAGCGGCCTACGGCGGAAAGCTCCTCTGCGTGCAAGAGCTGCTCAAGGCTGGTGCCTCGCTTGCGGTCGTTGATCTGAATGGGAGGAATGCACTCCACCACGCATGCCGGAGAGACCACGACGAGGTCGTGCGGTTCCTCGTTAGTGACGTCCATGTCGATGTCAACTCGCGGAGCGAGAGCAAGGACACGCCACTCCACAAAGCGGGTCTGTGGCGTCACGATGATCGTTGGATCGATAGCATTCACACGAAATGGATATGGCTGGTCAGTGATGGGGAAGAGCATTCGCTCGATTGAAGTTCTCTTGCAACTCAGAGCAGATCCAACGCTTCGGAATGATGTGAGTGATCGGTTGCTGCCCTGATGACGTGTAGCTCCTGACCAGGTCGCTCGTTCAAGCAAAATCGCACGCCGCTAGACGAACTTGATGCCGACCCTAGCATCGTGAAGGTATGCTTGATGGACGAACGACGATGCATAGCAATTGTGGCTGATCTCTCTTGGGTCGGCATCTAGGACACGGTTCCAGAGCCGATCCCCACGGCGCGAATGAAAGAAGAGCTGGACAACTGGCGAAGGGAGTTCATCACCGAAGTGCAGTCGAGCGGCAGGCGGAGGCTGTCGGTGGAGGCTTTATTGACGCCAAAGTCAAAGCACACACACCACCAGGCTCCAGCGGATCCGTCCGTTGCCCACAGCACGTTGGCGACGAAGACCAGTGGCAGGAAGTACAAATCCGGCCCGAACCTCTCCGTCCGGGAAGTGGAGAACACGCTCGTGACCAGTTTCCAAGCTAAGATCAGTGAGTTCTCGGATCGAAGCTCTTCGGCCAGTGACCTGCCGTCCTCGCGCCAGTCCTCTGCACGATTCCCCACCGGTCGTTTGTGGGCCAAGGCTAGTGCACCGAACTTGTCTGCCTCGTCTGGTTCGTCTTCGGCGGATTCGTCCGCAAGAAGAGACTCGGGCAAAAGCACAATTGTGCCGCTTAACTTGCAGGGATTGACTCCATCTGTCCCGCAGACCCAAGACACCGCGACATCACAAGCATCCGACTCGTCTTCGATTCGTTCTCTTCCTGACGTCACCCTCGCGAAGAAGACTCCGCGACCGAGAAACCTACGGTACGCAGGGAAGCGCGTCATCATGGCGCTGCGCGTGAAGAAGCTTCTGTCGGGAGACGAGAAGCGCGAAATGATCCGGCTGATTCTTCTTCGCCACATGAAAGTCTCCGGTGAAACAGTTCTGGATCTCCCGGTAAATCTGAGCATTCCGCCGGAGATCACGGTTCGGCAAGGAAGTGAGAAGCTTGTGCGAAGTCAGTCTGGGTTTACGCTGTCGTTACCGTCAACCTATGAAGGTCAATGAGGAAACCGGACTTGGCCATCAAAGGGCCCGCGAAGCTGAGGCACAGAGGCGAGCGCGAGCCTGTCGAGTTGTTGTTCTACAACATCTAGATTCCGCTCATACGACTCCCCTCGCTTGGCAAACCAGTCGAGAAAGCGTGTGCTCAATTCCACGTGTCGTTCCATGTCTTCAGTCTGGATTTTGAGGTGCGCGAGTTCTTCATTGATTGCCTCAATGTCTTTCCTCCACGCCTTGCAGCTCAGCTCGCGTCGTACTTCCTTCAAAGTCGATTCTACCTCGTCCCGATCGGGCTTCTTCCCGAGATTAGCCTACGCTCGCGCATGTTGCACACGTTACCGTCGTAATATTCGAATATGTGACTGATGTGACTTACCTGGATGGTGTCCCGAAATAAATCAAAGTCTCTGGTCATCGCAGAGGCCACAGACGTGAGTTTGGACGTCAACGTTCGATAGCTCGTCTCCAGAGCGACTCCTCGATGCACTAGCTCACCCACGAGTGACTGTGTGGCCTCACTGTCATCCCGTAGCTGGGTGATCTTCTCTGCAAACTCTTTCTCGACAAACTCATTCCAGACCCCCCTGTCCACCTTCTTCTCAACCGCCAATTCTAAATTGCTCAGATGATCCGAAAGGCGTTGCGTCTTCTGAGCCTCAGTCTCTCGCTGCTGCCTCGCCACCACACGAGCCTCCTCGAGGTCAGAGACCCGCGTGGAGAGCTGAGTAGCCGTCGGAGCGAACGAATGGATCTTGGCGACCACGCTGTCCAGGCGCGTTAACTCAAACTACCGAAGCGAACCAGTCAGAACGCATGCAGGAGACCGCTGTAGCTTCAATTCGCACCTTGTCCAGTTTGCCGTCTACCCGGGTTTCGATGGCAGTAATTCGGTCGTGAACAGCGAACTGGTCATCCTGCAGTCTGCGCACTCCACGGCGATATTACTCATCAATAACCAGCCGTTCAAACTCCGGAACCGAGCCTCACCGATTCACAAACTCCGTCGACGCCAATTCCTCCCGCATCTTTGCTTTCATCTGCCTTAGCTCTTCTTCCAGTCGTGTAAACATCCCAACGCATTCTCTCTCCACTCGAGCTTCCGTCGCCGCCACCATTGCATCCACTCGCTGAGTTTCCGCTCGTCGAGTGGCCTCCATGGCCGCTTGGCTCTCCTGCAGTCTCTCGAGCTGTGCCACAGTCGCGTCCAGTTGCTGGAGCGAGAGCTGCTGCGCCGCGACGGTATGGCGCTGCGTCGTCTCAAGCGTCGCGACGCGCCTCGCAAGCCGCTCCACGGCTGCAGCCTGAGCGTTGATGACGTCCACGAGCCGTTGGTGCGTTGCCTGCGCCGCCTGCGCGTTGAAGACGTCGCTGAGCGCCAGGCGAGCAGCATCCTCTGCGGGAGACACGTCCATGGCCGAGGAGCAAAGTGAACACGCAGAAAATGGAACCTTTTGTTCTGGGGAAAGATTTTTACGGTCGCAACCGCCTGTTACGGTAAGTGAGGAAGAAGTGGCGACCAAGATGGAAAATGGAGAAGACTCGGGCCGTGGGTTTGTGTGTGGTAGCGATGCCGACAAACGCGCATTTTATTCGATGGATAAAATACCCGCCCTTAATTTACAGCAGCTTAGTTCGAGGCCTCACGACGGTAACCGTCCTGGCCACCACGGCGCTGCACGAGCACAAAGCAAGTCAGTCTCCCACGTCCAGCGCTGCGTGACGGCAGAGGCGCGGGTCACGTACGAACTCCGGGTTGAAGTCACCCGACGGGCCGACACCCTTGTCCTTGTCGAAGCGGCCACGGCCGAAACCACCGGCGCCCGGCGCCTGCGGGCGCGTCGGGCGAGCGGCCTGCTTCTTGAGCGTAGCAGGCACGATCTCCGCCGGGAGGTGCAAATACGCACGCAGGTACTCGATGCCCTCGTTGGTGAGGTACCAGTAGTACCACTGCCAGTTGAAGGTCTCCTTCACGTAGCCACGCGACTTGAGCGAGGTGAGGAGCTTGATCACCTGAAGGTTCGGGACCTCGACCGCCTCGTGCTGCGGCTTGGCGAAGTCCTTCTGGGCGACCATCACACCCTCTGCAAGTCACACCACCAAGCAAGCGCGTCAGCTCTCGTGCGTCCAGACCGCCATTCCTCTGTCCACAAGGCGCCGCGATTGTCTCCGGAAAATCGATGCATCGTAATCTGAACTGTCGCCGCTCCCACCAGCATCGGCTCGCCACGAAAACGTAGGGGAAGTGGCTACCCGTGCGTTGACCTGTATACGGATCACGTCGCAGGGCAGGGGACGAATCCTGCGATCTCGTGAATCCACACGTTCATTCCGCGGCTCGACAATCGCGGCGCGGCTCGGGCGTTGGGGCATGGGGTACACTGATCAACGTACCCTTGAACAGGTAGGAGTAGACAGCGATACGGTTCTTCTTAGGGACGAGCATGGTTCACGAAAAAAGCTTGCCGGCGAATGCGGATCTCCACGGGTTCTGCGTCTGGAAACAGAAATACAGGCGCCGCCGTCCATCGAGCGTAGCTGCTCGACACCAACCAACGACCAAGAGCCAATCATCGGTCGCCCGCCAGCCAGGGTATACGCCTCGCCCGCGTCAGTATACGTCGAAAGTATACATTCGTAATTACAGTCCCACGGTAAAAAGAAACCTCCATGAATCGAAATTTGGAGATGTATCGTTTTTAAGAGAAGTTGTATTGGCGAATTTAACTTATTTGCCTGTCCCGAATCGGCCGTTTACAGGGCACAAAAAGGTTATTATTCAGGGTTTACTCAAATTGTTATTTCGGGGTACGCAAATGGTTACACGTGGTGACTTTGTGGTTGTCAAACGAGTTCGATGCACTCCAGCAAGTTTAGGTGGGGCGCA
>JAADVR010000402.1:0-31127 GCA_023335855.1 Pythium scleroteichum | reverse complement strand
CCTCGGCTGGCCCGTCTCGGAGCAGACGCACGATACTCGATCGGCCGTTCACGGCTTCCATCTTCATAAGACACTCCCACTGCTCGTCACTGAGGTAGGAGTGGTCGGCGCGCACCAGCGCTGTGGACGACATGTCGTCATCGGAAGCTTCGGACATCGAAATGTCGGTGTTGAAAGGATTACGAGTGCTACCAAGTGTAGCGGGGCGGCTCCCCGGCACAGCACCTTGCGCAAGAGGAAGTTCCCTTCTTGAGCCGTCGCTCCAGTCGATGTCCGATCGACGAGCGCCACACGCGGGTAAAGACGAACTCCTTTTTATTGAGGTTATCCATCAGGGAGTAACCCCCAATAATCGATATCCCTGGTAACTATTACCGGGTTGGAGCGAGTCCCATTCTCTGTATGCGACGAGGTTCAGCGTCTCAACCGAGGCCCACGCGTCCGCTAGGTCGCCACGACGCCTTCGTCGCGGGTTCAGCGAGCGAATCGAATCGAGTCGAAGTGGCCAACTCCGCTGGGCAGGGTTACATGGAGAAGAATTGTCGGTAGCACCCGGTGCCGCAGTAGTGTACGTAGAATCGCGTAGGCTTCCGCGGCATCGGGAATGAACTCGACAATCCGCTCGGGCCCCGTCGGATCAGGGCGCTCGAGCCTGACGACGCGCACCGCTGTGGCTTTGTCCTTGTCCTCTGAGATCACAAACAGGGGCTCGCGGAGGAACCATACCAGCGCAAAGAGCTCCTCATCCCCAGCCCACTGGTGCTTGGTGAGCTGTTTGACGCTGGCGTGGCGGATGCCGTTGATGAATTCCCTGACCGCCTCCAAGGCTGCGGCTGGGTCTACCGGTGGACCTTGACCGTAGTAGCGACGGTTAAGATCAGCGAGCCGGACGGTTCCAGCTTCGATCATGGGTTCCAGGTAGTCCAAGTAGCACAAACACGTGAACTTCTTGTAGAAGTTTCCTTCAGAGACGTGGAAGGATGTGAGGGTGATCTTGTCGCGGACCACCGTTCTGGTTCTGCAGACATGGACGGCTATGTAGAAGCAACCACCAGAGCCCGGGATGGCGATTCGACGGGCGTGAAGGGCTTGGAGCCAGGTTGCGAGCGTTCTCGGCGATTGCAGGGTCTCAAGGAGCTCATCGAGGACCGGACTGGGGAGAACCTCCACCCAGTGTTCGGCTGGCGGCGGTTTCCGCTGGGCTTCTGCGTGCTCAAGTTGGGCGCGGGCGTCCGCGCTGGGCTGGGGCGCGTAGAAAGCCAGCAGGCCGAGCGGCCGTGGTCTCCGTTTGCCTGTCTCGGTCAGGGGATCCGCCGGTTCCTGGGCTGGCAAAATCGGAGCGGGTTCGACCGCTTGGACCGTCTCTGCCGCCTTGTTCTCACCGCCATCGACGTCGTCACCCGTCAGGTGCCACTTTTGCCGTCTGGTGTCGTCGTCGTTTCTTGTCGGTGAGGGTGGTGCCGTCCGTTTTCCGCTTCGCTGCTCAGCAGAAGAGCGTGGCAGTAGTTCGAACGACGGTACGTCCTCGTCGTGACGGACTTCGAGAGCTGCCTCACCACAAAGTGCTGAGTCTGACTCCTTGACTTCCTTGTCCGCCGGGTCTTCACCTGCTGTCTCGCCAGCGCTGTGCACTGGTTGGGACCGGGTGAGGACCACGGGTGGCGCGGGAGTATCAGCGTGAACACCAGCCGAGCTGGAGCCGTTGTTGGAGCTACCAGCTGCCCCTGCTGGTGTCTCCTTGGCCACGCTCGGGTATGCCTTCTTCTTGGACTTGCTCGAAGGTGCGGTCGGGCCTGAACCGGTGCCGGCGTCTGCTTGGTCCTCGCGAAGTTTACGGTGGATCTCGCGCAGCTGGCGGGTGACTCCTTCATAGTCCGCACGGAAACGCTCTCGTCTCGACTTGGCTTGCTCACGCGCCGCTTTGTCATGCGCCGCGTGTTCGCGCGCGGCCTGCTGAGCCCTGGCCACTGTGGCCGCCTCCTTAGCCGCTTTGCTCACCGCCTTCTTGCCTTGTTTGGCTGCGTTGGCCGCCTGCGCTGCTGCTTCCGCTTGCAGCCTAGCCGCTAGCGCTGGGGCCGCAACCATCCTGAACTCATGCAGCTGCTGAAGTTTCTGCTTGTGCGTCGCGGTCGCCGTGAGCGGTGGAAGCCCAGATCCCATGTTCAGCGAGATCGCCCTGGTGTGCCGCGCGACCGAAGCAGCAGCATGCGTATTCTTGCAGTCTCGGGTAAGATGGCGAAGACTGAGGCAAGTTGAGCACGGTACCCTAGTGGACGCCCGCGGATGGTGCACGTCGAAAAGGACAGTGCGTCCGTTGAGTGTGACCTCCAGTCGGCGGACCGATTCCATTTCAGTCGGACACGAGATCTTGTCGAAAGTGATTTTCCATCTTGGGCCAGAGTAGTCCGCGAGACCGACTGACTCGAAAGCTGGACGTGGAGCGGCGGCTTGCCGACTACCTCTTTCGCGATCGCACGCACCGTACCGAAGGCCAGGTCGCGGTGGCCACGAAGAAAGACGTGATAGAGCAGGTTGCGCGTGCTGGCATCGAAACCAGCGCGAGGCACCGCTGTGGTTAACGAGTCGGTGGCCTGCAGCACAATCGTTTCACCACGGAAATTAAACTGGCGCCCAATCCACCAGTCTCGCAGCGCCCTGTAGACGAATCGGAGAACCGCGATCCTCGACTTGGGCTTGCAGATGACGAAGAGCACATCTGTGTAGAGCTGGATGACGTCCGCCTTGGCTTGTTTATCATCTCCACACGCGAGCAGCATTGTGTGGATGAGGTGATATTTGGCGCTGGCTTCCGAGAGCGTAACCCCAGGCGGGAGAACAATGTAACCCCGATGGCCGAGGTGATTCTTGTTGTAATCTTCGAGAGCATCGCGCTCCGCACTTGCATGCGTCTCCATGAGGAAGGCGGGAAGCTCCGGGACGTCGATGGTCGGATCCATAATCTTACACATAACCTTAGCTTCGTCATCCGTCATGGCACGTTGATCTCCATCGCGTCGAAGACTTGCGGGCTTCGCCAGCACCGCCAAGTCTTCTGGGAGAGCCGGAGCGGTCAGGAGTTGCGGCCGGCCTGGCTTCGGGGCAGAGACACTCTGCGTGCCGGATCCTTGGAGGATGGACCGGAGACGGGCCGTGCCGCTGTCCGACCAGTCAGCTGGCGTGGCAGCTGGCCTGGTCGTCTTGTCGTCGGGTCGGCGTGCCGTTCGACAGCGATGTTGCTGCGCGTCGCGGGCGCGCGGCCTTGGGAGCATCTGGGCGCGCCGACTTGTCGCGCGCCTCGGTCGGGGTGCGGGGCTAGCGCCCTGCCACGGGCTCTGCGGCAGCGTTCGCCGCCACCTGCAGCGCGCTGGTAAAGCTGGGTTGCTTCTTGGCGGGCTTCTGCTGGTCCATCTCGGCGTCGCCGTCTTCTTCGAACTGTTTCGAGTAGCCGGGAGTCGAGTGATCTGCATCCTCCACCACCGCGGAACTGTCCGAACTTGTGGACGGGGAAGGAGGGTGCGCTGGAGTCGCTGGAGTCGCAGGGGATGGGGGCTCTACAGGCGGCGTGGAGCCATCAAACGTAGAGGGACTGCCGGGTGGGTCGCCGGCATCAATGACTGATGAAGACGGAGACACCTGCGTGCCTGGGTCGCCAGCAGGACTGGAGCCGGGGTCCGGCGGTCGATGGACATCGGGGGGCGGGCCCGTGTCCACGATGGGAGACTCTGAGGTCCCCATCGAGATCAGGGTCGTCAGCGCGCCGACGAAGCTAGGTGGTTCCGAGGGCTTCGTGGGCGGGGACGTGGCTTGTTCGCGGGCGAGAGAAAGGCACCTGCGCGTCGGCTGGCAGATTCGGTACTACCATCAGCATATTATGCTGTTGCGATCTCTCCCACCTTCGTATCACTAAACATCGAGTCGTGTTTTGAAGATATTATCTTCAAAACATTACTAAACAGGATCAACCACGATTTCTTACTGAACATCTCACTGGTGAGACTGGCAGCTGTTCAGCTGGCACCTTCTTGTCTTCGTTACGAGTACGCGTTTTTCATCCGGCTTTCTCATTTCTTCAGCAACCGACTAACTCCATTTATAAAATACTGCCGGTTTCTGCGTTGGCGGGAAGAATTCGTCATTGATGTGCTCCATCATGGATTTTCTTCCCTGCCAAGCGCAAAGACTCGGGTGTGTGGATTTCCGTTGTTCTCATGTCCCTTCCATTCCCATCGTTAGTTCAGGTTCATCTCCGTTATCAGATCTGTTATTAATAGTTGGTGTTTAGTAACAAATCCTTAGTCTGAACAGTTGATCGGATTTAGTGATGTCACACAATACAGTACTCTATAGTCGATATCATAGGGAACGCTGGCGAGGAAAGAAATTGCTCCAAATAATGGAGCGTCCCCTTTGATATCTTACATATGACCGAGCCCCTATTAGAGGACCTTGTCACTACCACTCAATGTATTAGGCAATTCAGGCCCCTTCGAGTCGGTCTGAATTTGGTCTAGTGGTTCGATATCGACCCTCTCGTGCTGCTGCGCCGGGTTCAATTCTCTCCTCGTGGAGGATCCAGGAGCCTTTGTTTGTTAGGGAGGGTCGGTCATTCTGTTTCAAGGGCTTCACGGTAACACGAGGATTTTGGCATTTTTCAAATTGAAAGTCAAAATTTATAAACCAAATATACAATTGAAACGCAAAGAAAAGAAAACTGGCGCCACCTTCCCTATCCTGTCTTCACACTACCGCCTCAGTAGGAGAATCGACGACGTCCATACTTTCTCGAACCTCTCCCACTCCATAGTCAATGAAACCAGCTCGCCCGAGTTCTTCGATCAACCCAGCTGTGTCGTAGGGCTCTTCCTCCGCCACCCTCAGCGACAGTGATAGGCGGGTCCCGAAAGCCACATTTCACAAAACCCGAGATGAGAATGCGTTCGTTGAGGGATATCCATCCTTCCACAACCCACTCAGCCACGTCGCCTCGGTCTGGTGGTGTCATCACGAACTTGGCCCGTTCCGCTGCTGCCGCACGATGGCTCAGCTGCGACTGAAGGAAATCCACCCACCTCTGACGGAGTCCGTCCTTGAGTGGTTTCATCCACGCAACGTCTGCTGGCTGGCAACGCCACGTAAGCTTGGGCGGCACAGGTTTGAGCTCAACAAAGAGTCGCCTGGCACAGGCTGTAACCTTCTCTGTCCAGTGACCGGAGAACGAATCTAGGAGCAGCAGTACCGGCTCACTGCTAGCTGTGCGGTCCCCCAAAAAAATACTCCAGCCACGCAACTGACAGATCCTCATTCCACCATGCGGTGGGATTTCCGTAAATCTGGGCGCCAGTAGCGTTCTGAATATCCGATATTTCTCCCCAAATATTTTTGCCGAATCCGTGCCGCTTGACTTTGTTTTCAATCTGCATCTCGGCGATGGTGGAGTCTCGCGTTTTAAAAACAATCCACGGGGCGTACCTGTTTCCGTCACTGTCGGCAAGGAACATCACGGTGGCACGCTGCTTTTCCTTCTTGCCACACTTCACCCAGACTGTTGGAGCACCGCGAGAGTGAATGGTGTGCTTCGGCAACATCTCGAAGCCAACACCAGTCTGATCCGCATTGTAAACTCGCCCAGTTCGATGCAATGCCATCCACTCTCGAACTTCTAATGCAAACGCTCGCCCAATGGTGGCGTCCGCGTCAGGGGCAGCTTGTCCAGCGCGGTTTCTCGCGCGGAATGACAGTCGGTGGCGATGAAGAAACGACCCTTTCCACGAATTGGTTGCCTGGAAGACACCGGCTGGAATACCTTCTTCCTCCGCGACTTCTTCAGCTTTAAGGCTGAGCATTCGCGAAGAGACCGGAACCCCGTCTCGGCGGAGTTCATTGATCCATGAAACGATTAGCCACTCACTGGCCGAGCTGATTGTCGTACCGCAGCCCAAAGTGCGGAAACGTCGGTGCGATGCTGTACGCGCCTTCGCGGCCATTTTGGTAATGAGCGTCCTTTGATTCAGCCATTTATTGATGAGGCTGCGCAGCGACCCGCGCCGCTTCTTAGCGAGCGCGGGGTACTTTTGCTACAGTTGGTCGTAGCCACAGCCGTCCAGATAGTCGGCCAGTACATCGAACTTGAATTCGTACGTGAAGGACTCCCTTGCATGCTTCTTTTTGGCGGCGGGTTTTCCCGGTTCAAAATGATGCCGATTCCCGCTTGTCAGTACACTGATTTCTGTCACTCAAACGAGTGAACAGTACTGTAATTTAGGGTAGTTTGGACGAGGAAAGAAAACAACCACAATAGAGGAGCGTCCCCTATGATATCACATCGCTTTTGATATCGACTAGAGTAGTATCGAGTCTGTCCCCCTCCGATTTATCCTCTCGAACCCCGTTTTGTCGACGAACAGTGGCCTTCCTGTCAGCCATTTCTCATCAGTCACAGAGAGAACAGACTGTTCTGGGCTTCCTACGAAGTCAAGTCGCCATTTTCGAGGCTGCACACCACAAAATCACACGCGCTCTGGTTGCAAAGGTGGGAGAAATCGCATCAGCTTATCTGCCGTTACAGATCTCTTGGCGCACAGTCAGTGAACTGTGCACCACCTCTCTGCTTTGCAGTCTGACTACATGCACGGACGGGGCACCAAAACGTTCTCGGCCCTTCAGATGATTAAGAGCACTTCACTACACGATAGAGTCCTGGCCATGGTAGGGTGGATACTGATCATGGAAGACCGCCACTCGAACCACAAGACCCACATTGTTTACTGGTTGGACCCAGTCAAGAAGATGATGATGAAAGTTGGAGTCTATTGTGTTACAACTTAGCGAACTACGATAGCTGGGGGAAAATAAAGAGATGTAAAGCGCCTACGGCGCTTTACATCTCTTTCAGGGGTGGTGGCCCGCCACTGGATGAAGTCACCATGAAGAAGGGGGTGGATTCCGCCCCATTCGGGGCGGCACCGTCGTCCCAGTCGGTACCAACCGACCAGTGACGTTTGAAACTCATAGATGTGCCTGAAACAGGATTTTCGAGAGCGAACGATTATTTTTTCTACCTGTCGGAGCGCCGGTTTCCAATCTGACCCTGACGTGGTGCGAGCAGGGCGCCAGTGCCTCGGTAGCGCATGGGACGGCCACTCACCTCCACTGGGCGTCGGAAAACCGAAGCAGGCCGCATGCAAAAGCTCCCAGATGACAAGGTTGGCGGCTTGATCCCTTCGTCTTGATCCATTGGAGCTCGATCAGTAGTAGATCAAGTACCGATCTGGCTACGCCAATTGGTAGTGGTTTGCCGAGATCGAGGGAAGATCACCACGTGCCGCCGCGAAGTCAGCGAAGAAGAGCCTCGAAGTCGGCGCCTGTTCCAAATACCACGCCATGAGATGTGTCGGTCCTGAGTTGATGGATGGAGAATCAGAGTCTTAAACGAACCGAAATGAACGAGCGAGAGCTGCGGCACAACGACCATCCACATCACGAACTTGCTCTGCGCAAGCGCAAACTGCGTCTCCAGTACGAACGCCAGTTGGTGGAGCGGAGAAAAGCCCAGTCGCTTCCGCAGCAATCTTTGGAGAAATGCAAGCGACGCCAATTCCAACGTCGCGTACGCGACAACGTTCACCACGAGCCCTGGGAACTGTGCCGCGGGTATCGCCGCCTCTTGCTTGTAGTACTGGACATTAGGAAGCTAGCGCAAGACCGACAAGTAGGCCACCCACAAGAACGGCATGACGCACTCCGCGTACTCGGTGAGCAGGACGTACTCGCATCGGAAGAGAAGGCGCATCGACTGTCCGAGAAATATCGCCCGCTCGTCGACTGTCAGATGTTGGTCGGATACAGGAAGGATCGCTGTGTGGGGTTGGAAATGGATCCGCGTTCCAACGGTGCTGCTCGACATCTCCACGCCAGGGTTTCGAAGTTCCTGGTGCTTCATGCTTGCGAAGGATGAGCAGAGGAGGGCACGAGACCGGGCTTCATGTTCCGATTGGATGTACTTTACCGTGCCAAGGAGATCCTAAGCACTGCCATCCACAAAGCAGAGTCGTTCCGGCTCGATAGAGCGACGCGCGAGACTTTCAATCTCGCTCTGCTGTGCCGTTACACCGCGAACCGTATGGATTGCCATCGCAAAACCCAAGACCACGACGAGAACCGCCGTGATCCGCGAGTTGGCGTTCTGCATGCTGCGAACTGTGTACAGCGCGTTGAAGACTTCGACGCTGAAGACGGTCATTTCAGGCAAGAAATCTTCCCAGTAGGCGCAGGCATTAGCGACCACGTAGCGAAACAAGGTCTTGATCGCGGGAAGAACGAATACGAAACTCGCTTGGAGCACCGGACGTGTCTGGAGTCCCTGGAAGACCACGCTGTAAATTGGATACACCACGACCAGTGTTCCCAGAACGAGCACAAACCGCACCAAGGCCAGCAGTCTCGCGCGAAGAGCTGGGGAGCGCCACACTCGAACGGGTCCCACTTCAGTTCCGAACCCGACGAAGAAGGTTGCGCACAACGGAAGCGCCGACAGTTCGATGAAGAATGGAACTGGGAAACGCCAGCACGCGGCGGTGTGATCATGAAGGTCGTCTGCAATAAAATTCCAGCCACATCAACCAGGAACTGCTTGAGTACGGAGACAACTGACCTCAACACAATCCAGTGAGCCATAACGCCCGGTGACGAGAAGGTCACCAAGACAGTCACGAAGACTCGGACCCATAGAGTCCGGTTCTGGCTCCATCCGAGCTCCGGTTTCTCGAGAGGAAAAGCTTCAATCGTCAGAAGGAGAAGCAAGCCCGGCACAGGGAACGCGAAGCACACCGCTATGGCGCGACTTAGAGACTGTGTCTTGCAATAGTCGTGGAAACTCAGAAGCCTCTCGACAGAGTAAGCGCCACGACGGCTCACTTGGAGCTGCCGAGTCGCTTGCACGATATCATCGAGGCGGCGGCGAAGTGGCGAGACCGGCGGCATTTCCTGCGCGACTTCAAACGCGGAGGACGAGAATGATGTGAACTCACACGTCGTGAAGCGCTGCGTGTTGTATTAATAACTCACGTCTGGTATTTCGGCGCTGTAACAAAAGTGGCAAAACTGCTTGTGCTTCACAAGCCGCAGCGTGGCTTCCCATTTACATATAGGCATTACCACTGGAATGAGGTTGAGACAGGACAGGGGAAACATTTCCATGGAGTGAAAAAAGTAGATCAGAATATCGTATTTGACGTGGATGAAAAACGAGTTCGAGCGGATTCGAAGTGTAATAAAGGAAAAATGCTATGTGATGGAGGGCGAACGATAGAGGGCGAACGGGGGGACGGAGGGGTGATAGAGCGTCCGGCTCTGGCGCGCCGGACGCTCTACGAACCAACAGGTGGTTGGCGGTGTTCAGAAGACATCGCATCGAAGCTGATGCACTACTCTGTGGGTCTGTTCACATGTCACAGATTGGCGTATTCACCAAAACCAGTATAAATATCAAATTATGTACACAGCATTATGATTTTTTATTCATTACGATATGTTACAAACTAATATATTACCCCGTTTAACCAACCGCCGTCTTTTCTCGCCATTCCTTGAACCAGTGGGTAATGGACCGGGCAAGCGTCGACCGAGGCGCCGCCGTCGCGGGCGCCAAACGCAAGCAGCGCGCCTCTAGCGGCGCGTCCGACGTGACCGACGCACAGAGCGAAGAATGTCCTTTGCTCTCACCTTTCAAGTTCTCGATGAACAGCTCTGGGGCCTCCAGGAGGCTCTCAAGCGCGTCGCCCTCGGAGGCCGCGTCGCTCGTGATTCCGCGCAGCCCGTCCGACAACTCGCGCCTGTGGGCAGCGCGCATCGCTGCGACGCAGCGGTTGGCGAGGCGCAAATCGGGCGGTGGCGTCGCGCCGCGGCCCGCGGGATCGAAGAAGCAAGCGCTGAGCTTCGACTCGACGCCGTCGTTTGCCGAGTCGGTCACGACGATCAAGAAGCCCGCGTCGACCTCGATACTGGTAGGGAAGAAGAGTACTCGCCAGCGAGGAAAACCGGGGGATGATGATGTGGAGATGAAGGACGACGAGGATGAGACGAAGCGCGAAGCAGACGGGGAGAAGGAAGACGAGCAGATCAGCGACGACGACGGAGACGCACTCGGAGAGATGGGTGTGGACGAAGAGTTACCTCCTGCGCAGCCATTGCGTCGCAGTAGGCGGACGTCCGGACGACACGAGCAGATCGCCAAGATCAAGGAAGAGGAGCCCATCACTACAATCAAAGAGGCGCCCGCACGCCCTCAATCGTTGGCGCCAGAGGACCAACCAACGACGCCCAAGCTCGAAGCTGACCGAGACGAAGACGTTGAAATCAAGAGAGAACATCCACGCGGGTCCAGGAAACGTACAATGAGCTCGAACGCGAACACGTCGGTTCCGAAGACAGCGAAAACCGAGCAGGTCACTACGCTGCCAGGGAGGAGAGCAAGGCGCGAAGATGCTGAACAAGAAGTTGTCAAGGCCGAAGGCGAGGCGGATAGTGAAGTAGAAAGTAGCATCGCGGACGCGCAGACGAACGATCACTGCGAAGACGAAGTGGCGGACGATGAGCCGTCGGTCAGCCCGCCTCGTCGCTCGAGACGGAGATCAAGCGAGCTGGAGCGCAGCGTCCAGATCAAGAATGAAGAGATCACAACTGGGAATGAACATTTGGTCCGACCACGGTCTTTGTTCAATGAAGAAAATCCTGTTACCGTTAAGGCTGAAGCTACTTCTAACTACGACAGTACGCAAGTGCGATCCAGTGACGAGGCGGCGGTCAAGCAGGAGCGCATCGAATCTGAGCTCGAAGAACTCCGCAGAGGCATGGCGGCGCTTGCAGCATCGCTGGAGGTCGAGCGCGCTGAGAAGGCTGAGCTGAAGGACCAGGTCGAGTCGCTCTCGTGCATGCTGCTTGCGAGCCAGGAGAAGCAGGCGCGGCTCGAGACCGAGATGGCAGAGCTTACAGCTTCTCTGAGGTCAGGCAGCGACACCAACTGAAGCAAAAAGACGTGAGGGGTATAGGCTAGGTTCGAGTATACGGAGTGTGAGTGAAGACAATGTAGACGGCTCGAAACGTCGCTGTTGCCCCGGCACTTGCGTGGATACTAATCATAGCAGACCGAGTGTTCGATCGTCACCGTCGATAGCCACCTCGGTCCCATAATGAGATCGGGTCACGCGAGGCTTTTATTTGGGTCAGATCTTTAATTTTGACCAATTGTCTCTGTCCCGCCCAGGTCAGTCTGCGGTCACCCCACAGGTCGCGTCCTTGCTGACCATCCATGAGCGGCTCGTCCTCCCGCTCGCCGTCGCCGGCACGCGCGTCGCGCAGCCACGACGCGCTGCTCTCCATGCGCCACTCGCTGCCGCTCCGACTGCTCGCGGAAGAAGCCTCCTCGCCGGTTCCAAAGCCAGCGGCGGTCCCTCCGGCCCGACGACTCTCACGAGGTCTCTCCACAGACAGTGAGCGATCACTCGAGCGGGTCACGTCTTCGCGCGACGCTGGCTACCATGGACGGTCGAGTCCTCGTGCCTCCGAGTCGCGTGAGCTTCGACGGTCTTACTCTCCGCCCTTCCACTCGCGCCGCCAAGCCCGCACGCGCACGTCGCTGGAGGAGAGCAGGCCTCTTTCGCGCCGTCGAGACCGCTCGCCAGCTCGTCGACGCAGCCGCAGTCGGTCGCGGTCCCGCAGTCGCCGCCGCTACCGGTCCCGTGACCGCTCTCGCAGTCGTTCTCGTACGCGCACGCGCGCGCGTTCCCGATCGCCTCGCCGCGACCGCTACGAGTCTCGTTCTCGCCGACGCACGCAGTCGCCGCGTCCGCAGCCGCGCAGCCTTCACGACGTCGTGAGGCGATGGGACCGCGACGCTCCGTCGGATCCGGTGTCCCGCATCGTGATGCAGCACAACCAGCTGCTCGCTCGACCAGACGCGGTGCAGCAGCGTCAACAAGAAAATGGCGAGCAAGCGGCAGCTTCGCGCACGGGCAAGACCAAGCTCTATTGGATCGGGTACGAGTACACGCGGTCCAACACGACGCAAGTCAAGATCTCCTACCGCTGCAGTTTCTATCGGTCGGAGCGATGCGATGCACGGCTGGACTACCTGATAGGAACCAGGGACTACGACTACGAGAACCAAGTCTCGCACTCGTGCACGCGCCGTGTGAACGTTGAGATCCGACCGGCGGCGCAGGCGCAACACGACGTCGTCGATGTGATGAAGAAAGAGGTCACGCGCCTGGCGGCCATTCGTTCCATGTCGGCCCAAGAGGCCTGGGTCGACCTGAGCCGTCGGTTCTTGTACAGCTCACCCGTGCCGGTGGTCGGGCTTTCTCGACTGGAGGTGGTCAAATATTTCAAGGAAGCTCGCTCGAGCGAATCCACCGAACTGATCGATGACCCAGACGAGCCACCGAGACCGCAGCCGTTGGTGGTGGATACGCAACTCAGCTTGTTTCAGTTCGACTACACGTGGGCGAGACACGCAGCGAGCCGAGCGACTCCGGGTGATCCCACAGGCCGAGTTGTTGGGTGGGCGCACCCGTCTTTCGTTCCGCTGTTAGCGTACAAACGTCTCAGCCTCTTCATTGATGGTACTCTACCGTGCGTGCCTGCCAGGTTCGAGCAATGTATCGTCCTCTCGGTCTTCGACGAGGCCTCGGCACTCTGCATTCCAGTTTTCTTCGTGCTCACGACGACGAAATCCAAAGACGCCTACAGCCACGCCATTCAGAAGATCCAGAATGCCTGCGGGAAAGAACTCGCGCCGCGACGGATTGTCTGTGACTTTGAGCCCGACCTGCTCGAGGCAGTCAGCTCTCGGTTTCGTGGCTGCAAGATCGTTGGCAGCAGCTACCATTTCAAGCGCGCATGCCAACGAGAGATGTTGGATCTCGAAATTCCTGACCGTGAAGTGGAAGTCGCGATGGCCAAGGGCGTGCTGGACATGCTGACTGTTGTTGAGCCAGCCCGCGTGTGGCCTCACGGTGCGAAATGGGTTCGTAGGCAGATGCGTGCCGAGTCGAAAGCGTCGAGTATTGAATACTCTCGCGGACTGTGGGCGGCTTTCTGGCGCTACTTCAAGCGGATGTGGGTGGACGAGTTCGACCCTGAGTATTGGAACGTTTGGTCCTATCTTTCAAAGGATGGCCCAAACTATAAGGATGGAGACGGCTGGCGTGTCGTTGCGAAAACGAACAGTCCCCTTGAGCGGCTCAACCGGACAATCGTTCTAGCCATCGGGACTGCTCTTCCGTCTCTCGTGAAGTTCACCCAAGCCATTGAAACCATCGCGAGGAAGCACGAGCAGATGAGGAGCGATATCTTGTTCAAGGGAGCCACGAATCCAGACAAGAATGCCACGTTGGAGCTCCCAGATGCCGTTAATCTCGATGAGTTCGGCTTTAGCGACGACGAAGATGACCTTGATGACAACAATAGCGCGATTGAGGAAGTGGAAGAAGATGACGACGATGAGGACAAGTGAATGAAGATCCATGACGGACCCATTACCGACGCCTCTGGACTGTCCACTCACAAACCGCCACGTCGTAGGCCTTCTTTATTGGCGTTTATACGAACCCCAGCAACCAGTCTGACTTTGTGATCTATTTTTGCTGCGTTGAGATCGATTTCTTGTGCGAGTACTTGCTGCTGAGCTGCTGATTCTTGCTTTGAATTTGAAAACCAATGATCCTAAAGATCTTGCCTGTCGATGACAGCGATCCGAACACCGTCAAGACTTTCAAAGGACTCACTGATGATGCCGCCAACGTCGAATACGAGCCGTCGGCATCCCACACGGTGGAACTGGTCGAGTCTCCGCGAGAAGCCGAGCGCCAAAAGCAACTTGATGCGTTTTTACGGAAACATGTCCCCAATCAATCCCTCTGGCCTGAGCTGCGCCTCCGCGGACCTCCAACAGACGCGCTCAAGAGAAGCGAAATGCCGTTCGACCAATCGAACTTGCTAGTCTCCAAGAACGCAACTGGTGCTTGTTACGGAATCGTAGACTCGATCCTCTTTCCCTACGTCATGGCGATGGCAATGACCGCGGGATCGCTTGTCGTCATCTTCCGCTCGCTGCACGATTGGATAGCTGATGTCAAAGAGCCCAGAGACGCGCTGTTTCTCTGGATTGATGTGCTCTTCCAGTCCATCCCCGGCTTCATGCTGATCGGTACCATGACAGAAGCTCCCGCTCGTGTGTTTCTTTATCGCCGGCTCTGGGAGCAGAAAATCATCATCGACTTTGAGCCGCGACCAATCTTCCACCATCTCAACAACCGACCATCCGGTTTTTTGGCGATTGCGGTGACACTCGCAATCATCGCTGGCCGCCATGCCGTTTTCGCTCGGTCGTCGTACCTCATCGCGTTGCTCCAGCCGTATGCGACGTTCGCATGGGTCATTTTCTCGAACCACTCGATCGAGAAGTATCTCGTCCAGGTCCAGCCCGCACTTCGCTTTGACAGGTTACCCGTGCCTGCTGGCTGCCTCGAAGAACCGGACGAGCGCGAACCAGCGTTGAAGTTTGCCGCGATGATGCAGCAGATGGGCGTGATCCCTGAGGCCAAAGTCCGCAACGACCTCGTCGCTCTCTCCACGGCGGCGAAGGCTCTGCGGACGCAACTCCGAGCGGCGCGCCGAGACAAAGCACGACTGGCTCAGTTGTGGGAGGAGCTGTGGTGGCTCAAGATCTGCTCGCTCTACGTCGGCCGTCTGGGCCACCCAAACTCCACCGTGAGAAACCCAAACTATGCGCTGGGGCTCTTCACGGCGGGTCTCTACGACGATGCGCTCTGGCATCGACGCGGCAGCTTCGCCAATGAGCCCAGCAAGACCGGCCGCGTCGAGTGGTTCTCGCTCTACCTCGTGCTGCCGTTCTTCGCCAATGTCGCTCTGGTGGTTGCCCTGCTGGCCTCGATCGTGGCTGCACTTTCTTGATCGTAAAATCAGCTTAGCTCAATTAGTATCCCGTTCCATCGCAGTAGGCTAATAACGTCCACTGACATATCAAACGACAGTATCCACTTTTTTTTCCTTGGGTTTCCCTCATCATCACCATCCGGAGATCTCCCTCATGACCAACGGCAACGCGCCGCGCGCCGCGGGCGACAGCGCGCCCCCCGCGCGCTCAGCGCTTTCCGCTTCGTCTGCCAACCATATGGGCTCGCGGGACTCGCAGTTTCTGCGCATTGTGGCCGACAAGAAGCCGCACGAGGCCGCCTGGGGCACCAAGGGCTCGGCCTGGGACGACGTCGCGCTCGCGCTCAACGAGGCCACCGGCACCAACTGGAACGGCCTGGCCGCGCGCGCACGGCTCGCTGATCTGCTCGACAAGTTCGACCGCTTCCGCGTGGGCAAGGGCACGGGCGCGGGCATCAAGCGGCTTGATGCAGACGTCGTCCCGCTCCTCGAGGAGCTGCTGCTGAGCGTCGCCAAGGCGCGTCGACAGGACAGAAAAATCGCGAAGCAGAAGGCGGCTGTCGCTACCGAGGCGGTGATGAAGGCGAAAGAGGAGAAGCGCCTCGCGGCCGAGAAGGCACGAGAGGCCAAGCAGCTCGCGCTCATGAAGGAGCGAGATGAAAAGCGCGCGGCGGCCGTGGTGGCAGCTGCTGCGGCTGCGCGGTCCCGCGAAGGCGTCATCAACACGGCGACTGTCGTGGCCAAGCGTCGCCGTCGCAAGGGTGTCAAGACGATGGAACAGAAGCGCGCGTCCAACGCTGCCATTATGTTTGACGCCCTTCGGCAGAGTCGTGAGGAGTATCTGAACCAACTTCGTGTGCAGACAGCTGCAGAAGCGGCCGCGCAGGCCATGGGCGAGTCGAAGTCATCAACGAACGCGAAGCAAGCCACCAAGTCGACTGCGGATCTGGACCTGGTTTTACTGCGTCAAGTAGCGAAGGTTTCGCCGTTTTCGCAGGAGACCAAGGACAAAACAGAGCAGGCGTGGGTCACGGTCGCCGAGCGTGTATTGAAGCACTGCAACCTCAAGTTCCCACCGACAGCGATCCGTGACCGGTGCGAGGCATTGATCGGGGATTTTGAGGCCAACGACTGCAAGAAGTCGACCTTCAGCAGCGGCGTCTTGCTGACTGACGAAGAGCGTCTGAGTTTGCTCCGTGTGATCCGGAAGGCGCATCATCGTTTCGTCAAGGAATCACTTGAGCGAGAAGAAGGAAAACGAAGAGTCAACTCCCAAGATGCCGCGATTGAAATCGAAGACGAACAGACAGAAGAAAACGATGAACTCGATAACGAAGAGATTGAGGAGTGGGGCTCGTTAGAAGAGAACCAGATTGAAGAGTCGTCACCGGACGAGCATGTCGAGGAGAGTCAGTTTGACGATGAGGAGAAGGCTCAGCAACCAAGAGAATCTGGTTCTGCCAAGAGATTGGTGGCGCCAGGCTCTTCGGTACAGGGACTGCAGGCACGCAAGAGACGTAGCAACGACAGCGAGACATCTCCTGATGCAGACCCTGCTGCTGGAATTGATATTGAAGAGCTAAACCTGGACGGAGACTCACAAGGCTCAAGTCAATCGCTCGACTTTACCCCTCGAAAGTACAAGGAGCGAAGGCTAAACCAGCATGATGACATCGAAGAGGTAGTTGGTTGTAGCGAGGACACTGTTGATATCCCCGCTCAAAATGGGGCTGTGAAGTCTTCAGTCGAGCTCAGCGCCGTTGTTGGGCTAATCCAGGCAGAACAACGAGAACGCCGTTCTGAATTCAAGGCGATGCTGGAATTGATGAAACAGCAGAATGCCGATCGTCGAAATGAGTTTGAACGAGAGCACGCACGCCGCATTCTTGAACAAGACCAACGTAAGGCCGAAATGACGTCACTGATGGATATGCTGAAGAAGGAACGCAAGGACCGGAAGGCAGAGGTGGCAGCGATGTTGGCGGCTATGGCCAAGGAGCGTGAAGACCACCGCGCAGAGTGGAGGGGGCTGATCGAGCTCGTGACGAAGAATGCGGGGACTCCACGTTCGTGATCTCGACGGCGTCGTTTAGGTATTGTTGGTTTTCTCCGTGAAAATGTTGCGTTTCTCTATCGTACTCATTGATAATGCTACTCTCGGTCAGTGCCTCTTCAGAACTGAATTGAAACGAAGCTCCAATCAAACCACTTCGCTTGAGTGAAAAACTGATATTTTGCAATCCGAACTCACGAATCCTTCTTCGCAAACAAAATATCAAGAAGCTGCTGACGCATCTCAAGCACCACCATATTCTCCGCGTGAGTCATTTCGAAAAGGCGTATGTCATGTCGGCTTGCATATCCCGAATCCACACTCTCAGTCACTGGTGGCGTCAGTCGCTTCGACGGGCGCTCTGAGTTCTGCGGCCGTTCTCGCAACTTCATAAGGAAGCCCTCACCTTCTGACTTGACCTTCGGTTTTTTCTCGCCACTATGAAAATAGGAATTGACCAGCGACATATACTGAGCTAGCAGTCACGAACTGGGCTCGCGAGATGCACGGCGTCAGAGCTCTCGAGCATGCGACGAAGCCGCTTGAATCGAGTAATCAAACACAGTGGCGTCTTGAAGTCATGGCAGCCGTGAGAGTGGAGGAAACTCAGGACCCGGGCCCACTTCTGCATCCGCTTACCCGACCGAGCAAGTTGCGGCTTAAACGTCAGCAAAGCTTTGACAAAAAGCTCGTCCGGATCCGGATCGACTTCGGCTGCTCGGTGGGTGTAATCGTCTTCACTGTCGGTGTCGACCGGACCGCCACAATGCCGCATACGCTCCGCGTCGGCTTCTCGAACAAGCCTCGGCGAGTGTGTTGCGTGTGTGCTTGTCGAGTCCTGGCACACATCGCTCCAGACTCTCATACTTGAACAATAGGTCACTCAGGTACAAGAAGCGGCGCTCGGCTTGGAGTGGTGGCGTCTGGTCTGGCCAGAGGCGCTGTTCAACAGCTCTCCATGGTTGCTCCTTTGCGAGAAGTGTCGCCTGGAGGTGCGGCTGGAGCTCAGACACTGCTCGAAGGAGTCGCTTGTCGGTGGCTCGAGAGATCGGCCCTTCGGCCGCGGCGTAGTCGACGCGAATGCGGAGCTGCGGCGTTGTCATCCGTGGTCGTCTTTCTCGATAGTCCAACCCTCTGCGAGACCCGCGAAATGTGAGCGGACTGCCCCGTCGCCCAACTCCAACCGTCGTATGCCGCGGTCGTGGTTTGGCGGTCAGTTAGACATCCGAAAACCAACCACAGCAAGAAAAAATGGCGAGTTCCAACACCCCTGTGGCTCACGAAGACAACGTGCCCGTTGATGTCAGCCATTCCAGCCCGCACGTCGAGCCTTCTCCCGCGTCATCCAAAAAGCGGAGAGGTCATAAGTTCGGAGATCGGTCTGCCACGCGTGCTTCCAAACGCGCACCGGCCTCGGTCGATATCTGCAAGGATAGCGCCTTGGTCGGCTACGTATCCCGCTATCGACCCCATCTTGAGTCGAGAGGGAGGGAACGCACGACTCTATGGGGGAAGATCGCTGCGAAAATGAACAGGAGCCACGCGTGCGCGTACACCACCCACGGCCTCCAACTGCATTTTCGCTACCTCTGCCGAGCGTTGAACGACAAGTCCCACCGAGACCATCCGGCCCTGGCAGGAGAACTGGGCAAAAAGCTCGAGCGATGCTTGGCGGGACGAGTCGCTGAGGACAGCGGCATGGAGTGTGAGACCCAAGAACCCACGAAGCGGCGCACCACACGTCGGCACACGCACGCCCAAGAACTCCCTGGCCAGGAAGCCTCGGAAGGAAGCCACAATAGTAGGGAGCAGGGGGCCGTTGATGCTCATGAGGTGACGCCGAGCCTCGTGACGCAGCTGCTGCAGCATGGCGAACGCATACACCGCGAACACATGGCACTGCTGGAGAACGAACGCGAGTGGAGCAAACTGCTCGCCCCGCTCGTCGAGCGGCAGCTCGCCCAGGACCAGTGAGGTCTTTGGCGGAAAGAGAACTACGTTACTGGTAGTAGCATTTTTTTGGGTTACGCTGTTATTGTATGCGACGTGTGAGAATCGTCACCGCCAGTTGTTGGTACGGTAATATACCGTTCGCGGATAGGGTTACGAGCAAGAAAGCGTACCCTCGCGTGTACCCTCGTCGATGTTCGAGTGGCGCTCTTCTTCCGTTTCGTGGTGGATCGGCATGAGTGGGGGACGCGCCGACGCAGCAGACGCTTCGGCGGCGTCTGCAGGGCCCGCGGAGGCCAACGCGAGCTTCGCACCGCTCAGCGCTGGTGCAGACGACGCTGCTGCGCCGAATGACCCGTCTCTGGCTTCGAACGGCCGTCAGGAAGGCGAGCTTTCAACTGGCGACGCGAGCGCCAACAGCACGAGCGAGACGGCCGACGCGGAGCCCACTGCCGAGCCTCCTAGCGCAGAGACCGAGCCGGAAGCAGCGACAGAGAGCCGATACGATGAGGACGAGGAGACGGAGAGCGAGATGGAGCTCGAGATCGACGAGGTGGACGAGGAGGCCGAGCAGCCTCGTCAGCCGGCTCCACAGTTGTCGGTCCCAACGGAACCACTGGAGGAGAGCAGACCCGAGCCTGACGCGGCGCCAATATCGACGGAGACAACGCAGGGCCACACACGTGACAGTGGAGTTCCAGCTCCGACCGAGGCGGAGGCTAAGCAGGCCGAGCCAGAAGACGAAGAGGAAGAGGACGAAGCATTTCCACCGCAGCTGGTCGTCCGTGCTGACGAGTCGAAAGCTACCCAAGAGGTGGCTGCCGCAAAGGAGGCCTCTCCCGCAAAGGAGGTTGAAGAGAAGAAGCCAGAACAAGAATCAGTGCAGCAACGTAAGCGCGGAGACCGCGATAAGGGGGACGAGGAGGACCGCTCTACTGTGCGGTCCTTGACCATGGTGGAGGAAAAGGCGGACGGTGAGTTGCTGAGGGTGCTGGGAGTTGAGGCGTCTCGCATGGCTGAGGCCGATCGGAAGCTCGTGGTCTGGAACGATATAGCAAAGCGGTTCTCCCGTCGGTTCAAAGCCGGGCGAAACGTGCAGGCTCGTGTGGCGTGGCTGCAACTGGTTTCTCGAGACAAAGACCACAGAGAGTACGGGAAGCTAACGGACGAGATGAAGAAGCACATAGAGACCTATGCGACCGCAATGAGTAAAGCGAAGTCTCCTCACGTGACTTCGAAAAAGCGACCAGACATCGTTCCAGCAGATCCGCCGAGACCAATGAAGACGGCCCGAGTAGAGCAAACGGCAACATTGAAGTCTCCAGCGAAGTCTACGATGAAATCTCAAGTGAAGTCTTCAATACAGTCTCCAGTGAAGTCCCCAACGAAGGAAACGTTAAGTATCCCCCGGTCACCGAAGGAAACGACTCCTGTGACACGGTTTCCTCCAGCGCCACTGAACCTCCAGACGGCGACTTTGGATGCGGCCATCGAGGAACTGACTATGCCAATAGCGTTAAAGTATGCTCCTGAGTTCAACACCACGGAGAGAGCTAAAGTGTGGGACATGATCGCTCGTGCATCTCCAGGAAGGTACGAGAGCGGACGACAAGCAAAGCACCACGTTATGTGGCTCGTGAACTTGTTGGAAGACCCGGGTAATCCCGAGCACAAGAAAGTAACGCCAGCTCTGAGGAAAGTAATGAACGATCTCTTCGGTAAGGTTAAAAATGACAAGCCGGCCAAAAGTGAAAAACCATTGCAGACTGGCGAGGCGGTGCAAGGAACGTCAGAGAAGCAAGTTGTCAAAAGTCCACAAAGAGGCACACCTCTGCCTACGCCGAACAAGAAAGTAGCTACTAACCATCCCAGTCCCAAGCGCGATGCCAAGAAGGGTAGACCTGAACACCCTAGTCCCAAGCGAGGTGATGTGGCTCCAAACGGGACCCCGAAAAAGCAAGGGCGCTTCAAAGTCCGGCCGACGAGTGATAATATGCTGGCTCTCCTTGCTCTGGCTGAACATCCATACACGGCTTCCACTTCGAGCGCGTCGGCCATCTGGACAAAGATTGCGCGCACATTGGGAGCAGTTCATCCCGATGTACATGACTCTCATTCAGCTTCTCAGCGCTTCAACACCCTCATGAAAGTGTTCAATGACTCGAACCACCCGAACCACGAGGATCTCTCCGTGTCACTGATGGCGAAGCTGAATGATTACGATCAAAACATGAAGTCCTATAGAGCCAAGGTCCGTGTACTGAAGGATAAAGCTGAGACGAATGACTCGAGTAATGAAAGTAGCGACGAAAGGGCGTCCCCAGAAGACGTTTCGAAGTCGAAGGGTGTGACATCCGTTCAAGCGAAAGCAGGAAATGAGGTTTCTCTGCCTGTGTTAGCCGCTTCACCCACTCAGCCATCCACACCAATGACGGATTCGTCGAGGACAGGAGGTAATAGCTCTCATTTATCTGCTTCGAAGATGAATACCCCGAACCCGGGGGCTGAAACGACGGAAATGCTTTCAGTACAGCCTACGCCTCCAGCACAAGTTGCGGCAAGTTCGGGCCAGTCATCAACAACACCTTCGAATACACTGGCTTCGAAGCCTGGTAGTGCAGAGAACTCAACAACCAAGTCTAACGACTCTTCGTCGACCAGTTCATTTCCATCGAAAGCGGAGTCAGAGCAGTCTGGCAAGTTGTCAACAGCGCCGAAGCAACCACCAGGTGTTGCTATCGATCAAGTGCCTGGTGGTGAAAAGTCGATGAAATCCCTCCCTGCCATAGCTGAAAAAAGCGCACAGCATCACGTAGCGTGGCTTGGTCAGGGAACGAAGAAGCCACCGTTGCCTCTGGATGCTGAAGCGGACGAGTCCCTCATGCGTGCTATGGTCGACATACAGCCATGGAAAGCTGATCGGCTTGAGAAGAGCGAGGCGTGGATGAAAGTGGTCAACGCCGTGAATGACAAGAATTCACGCATTCGAAATGGAGTAAGTGTCATGGGCCGAGTGAAGTGGCTCCAACGAGTCCTCGATACTCCGGGGCATGAAGATCACCCGAAGCTTACCCACCGTCTTCGCGAGTTGATCACGGAGTATACTAGCATGTACAACAGTTATCGGTCTGGCAGTCATCCTCATCCGGTTTCGATCAAAAAGCGGGGCGATTCAAGCGAGGAGGAGTTTGTCGCTCCAACTGAACAGAAGAAGCGAAAGGCACCTGGTTCCGTGGACTCGAGCGGTAAAGAAAGTGGAGGCACCCCCAAAGCAAAACGAGTCGCGACGCCCCGCGATTCATTGATTGTAAAGACTGAAGCAATTGCGTCTAGTGTGAAGAAGAATTATCCAGGGAGTGGCACGAAAACACCCGCCGCTTTGGATACAAATGGCCATGATGTGCTTCTACGGGAGGCTCTTCGAGCCCGTCCTTTCCATGGTGGTGGAGGAGAAGGCATGGGAGCTTGGGACAAAGTTGCAACGTCTGCAGATCGGATATTGGGCCTCCCGATTTACAAGACTGGAGTTCACGCGATGAAGCGGATCCAGCGACTGCTCGCGGCATTCCGATCACGAGGCGAGACCTCGGACATTCGGTTGACCGCAGGCCAGAGTGAGATGCTGGCGCTGATCGACTCGATGCTCAAGGTAAAATGGCCAGGCCTAGACAAGCGCTTAACAGATGAGCACAAAGATCTAATTGCGAGGGCTGAAGAACTCGTGAACGGGACGGCAAGCGCAGACAACGTTTCTGTTGAAGCTTTGAAGGTGGCAATTAACCCAGACAGCGCAACTGTCGAGGTTGCGCCTACCGCACCGACTGCGGACGACGTACCTGTTGAGGAGGACGAAGAACCGGAAATGCGTATTGTCATTCGATCAGAGGAAGAGCGAAGGCAACTCAAGATTCAAGCTAAATTACGGAAAAAACTCGAGCTCGCTGAGACGACACGCCGAGAGCTTGAAGCGGAGCTCGACGCCCGTAAAGGACTCGAAGCTGAAGTCAAGCTGCGGCTCGAACAGGTCAACGCGCTCCAAGACGAAGTGATCAAGCTCCGTACAGCAGCTGCGAGCGATCGCGCTGCATTCGAGGCTCAAACCAAGTCTCTTCTCACCGAGCTGGCCTCGTACAACCTCGCACTGGGCAAGCAGACGACGAAATTGGAGCAGGAGCGGGAGGAGCACCGCGAGGAGCTACGCTCCATCGTTGAGCTGCTCAAGACCGAGCGCGAGATGCACGAGCGCGACACGCGGACGTTGTTAGAGGTGGTTCACCGCGAGCGCGAGGACCGACGCGAGGAGTTCGTGGCCATGATGAACCTCGTGACGCGGTCCGTGCTGCAGGGCGAGCTCGCATCGGGAGAGTAACGTATCTGCGACGTGTGAGCAAGCTCTCGTTATTTTGGAAGTCGTGCAACACAATCATTCTTTCAGTATAGTAACCGTTTATACCCTTTGCCGTACCCAAACGTAACCCGTTGCTGGTTCCTCCCATCACCATCGACAAGCAGAGCCACTCAACGGCAACTGTGGGAATATGGCCGACCGCGTGGGCTTCAGGCGACGCACCGCGGCCGTCACAGCCACCGCACGCATATCGTCGATGCGACGAGATAAAGCCGCGTCGAATGAGCCGTCGGTGGGCTCCGGAGGACAGCGGGATCGCGAGAAATCGACCGGCGAAGTCACGCCACAGCGGAAGCGGAGTCGCGTGGATGACGAAGACGAGGAGACCAAGGAGAGCGAGCGGCCGGTAACCAGTGAGTCTGCGAAGCCCTCTGGCCGCCGCTCACGTGCGGGGGTCGACACGCCGGCGGACGAAGCGTTCCTGGATGCGCTGGTGGTGTTCAAGACGCGCATGGACTCGGCCGAGCGCAAGTACCCGGTGTGGGACGAGATCGCCGCGCTCTTCCCGGCGCGGTTCCGCGGCGGTCGGTCGGCGAAAGGGCGCTTCGAGTGGCTGCGGCAGGTGGCGCAGGACGAGTCCCACAGCGAGCACGGCAAGATCTCGTTCGGGATGCTCCAGAAGTTTCGCCACTTTGACGCCAAGGACGCAGGAACGGGAAGCGACGCCAAGGGAGAAGCTCCAGCGGTGGACGAGGCTGCGGGTGGAAACGAAGTTGATGGTGTGGCGGAGGGAAACAAGAACGACGAGGAAGCACAAACGGCGACGATGACGACGAAGGACGACGACGACGAAGAGAAAGAAATAGAAGACACCCGAGTGATCAAGCCCAAGAGTCCGAAGAAGCGGCGTCGGTCGGTGTTCATGGACCCGGCGGCTACGCGACGCAAGCGGCGGCGCGAAGCGTGGAACGCGCGGCGTTCGCAGGAGGACGACGACGACGAACCAGAGAAGGAGGTAGAGAACGAAGAACGCGTCGTGGAGAGTGAGACGAAGACGAACAACGACAAGGCGGAGGTTGGAAACACTCTGGTTCCGGTACTGGCCTTGCCGACACACCATCGACAGACCGAGTTTGACCCACAGTTGGAGGAAACGATGATGCAGGTCGTGCTCGACCACTCGCCCAAGCTCGTTAGCACTACTCGGAAGCTCGACGTATGGACCGAAATCGCACGGAACTCGAGAGGCCGTTACCCGACGGCTACTGGCGCACGCAACCATGTTGCATGGCTTGTAAAGGGCATGGCTGACCCCGCCCATCGCGTCCATAAGCTAGTGACACCCAAGCTTCGCGGGATGCTCGAAGAGTTCAAGCAACTGGACACAAGCTGTCATGGCTCAGAGCCTTCAACGCCACGAAAAAAAGCCCTAGACAAGGATAATGCACCGCAGATACAAATCGAGAGCCCAGCATCAGTGTCCATTCCGGCTCAGAAGAGCCCGAAGTCTGGCAAGGCGAAAGAAGATGAAGCAGATCCGACGAGTGACGAGAAGCTGGTGACGTTAGTGATGGCCAAGAAGCCGTTTGCCGTTTCAGGCACACAGAAGACAGCGGTTTGGGATGACATTGCGGCTTGCGTCCGAGAAGTGAATCCTGCATTGGCGAACGGGAAGCGCGCACTAAAACGTTTCAACTGGTTAGTGTCAGTGTTCAGCCACGAAAAGCTCGCCGCCCTCACTGAATCTCTGCGGAAGAAGTTGAGCGAGTACTTAGAGATGACTGCAGCGTACCACGCCAAGTTGCTTAGGTTTACGATTCCCACCAACGTCAAGACGTCAAATTTCTCAGATTCGAAAAGCACAGCTGAGGACACTAACAGTGACAAAGTTGACAGGGGTGGAACGACCGTAGAAGTTCAAGCAAGTGCGATTCGTAAAGAATCTGACTTGATCGAACCCGAGGATACCCCAGCGCATGAATCCCCTGAGACTTCCGACGTGGCTGCGTCCGATGTTGTTCGTTCTGGAACTCAAAAACCGTCTGGAACGGCCGACCCAGTGAACGTTGAGAATGATCTCCTCTTGATGCAGACCCTACTCAAATATCGCCCGTTCATTGCTGATCGGTACACGAGGACGAGTCTCTGGGGGAAGCTGCTCAATGTCGTGCGACCGAAGAATCCGAAAATCACGACGGCCCTCGGTGCGTATAGCCGGGTTCGATGGCTTTTGGCAGTGGCAGAGAATCCCACCCACATTGAATACGAGCGGCTGACGACCGAACTGCTCACTCTTCTGCTGGAGTATCGTGAGATGGATGAAGCAGCGAAATCGAAGGATCTTAAGGATCTGCTTGCGCTTAGTCTTGAGGTCGCTGACGGTGATGAAGAGACGTCAAATCCCCTCGTCGGTCCGAATGACGATCTAGTTCTGTGCGAGTTGCTGCGGATACGTCCCTTCCACGCGAAGATTGGGAAGGGAATGGACGCCTGGAGGAAAGTAGTGAAGAGCGTCAACCGTGCTGCTGGGTCGAGAGTTTACACCACTGGTCAGGCGTGCTTGACGCGCATGAAGAACCTGCTGGCTGCATTCAGATCTCCAAGCTCTCGTCCAGGCATCCAACTGAGCAAGACCCAACGCACGATGGTCGGATATGTGGACGCTCTTCTCAAAATTCGGTGGCCAACAGGAAAGACTGAATTGACTGCTACCCATAAACTCGTCCTGAAGAACATCGACGCGTTCCTGGCGAAGTTCTCCGCCGTGAAAGGCATGAGACACCCGTCAGTCAAAGTGAGCTCGATAAAGAAGCGACCAGTCACCATGAATAGGACCTCAAAATCGCAGCCTGTTACCAGTTTTAACCGTATCGATTCGCTGCAGAGCGAAATCATCGAGCTTCGAGCCACAGGCGCACGGAATCGCATCAAGTATGAGAATCAAATCAGGGAATTGCAGGAACGAGTAACGAAATGCCGCACACAGCTAGAAGAACGTGCAGAAGCGATTGACCATGAGCGCAAAGAGCGAAGGACCGAGATCCGATCCCTCATGGATCTTTTGAAGGGAGAACGCTCGATGCACGCACGAGAGACTGCTACGATGCTTGAGGTCCTCGAGAAGGAAAGGATTGACCGGCGCCAAGAGTTCGTGTCGCTCATGAGCCTCGTGACGAGAGCCGTTTTACCGCCCACCCGCCAAGCTCAAATCTCGACGTCGCAACAACAAAATTGAAGGTGCTCGAAACGCCAGGCTTTGCTGACTCCGTCAAGATATGTGTGGGCCACATATGCTTCGCGATTAGACGAAATCTCAAGTCCCAAGCGAAGTATTCGGTCGAGAGTACAAAGTAGCTGACTCAATTGCGCATCCTAGAGACGTTCAGCCGCCAACGTCACTTCCTTTCCTGCTATGCCACCCAGACCTCGTTTACGGTACGCGCGTCGAAATGGGACTTTAGTGTTCGTGGTTTATATGAGTGATACTTAAATCTCAGCCACCTGATGTGGGAGACGTTCACACGAAGGTCGCGGTCGGTGCGTTCTTCTTGATAAAGTCAATGGCCTTGGCGACTTGCGCGAAGACGCTCGGGCGTCCCTTGACGCCGCAGCCGTCACCCCAGCTCACGATGCCCACGACCTCGTCGCTCGCCTTCTTGTTCTCGAGCACGAGCGGGCCACCCGAGTCACCCTTGCACGTGTCTTTCCAGTTTTTGCCACCGGCGCAGAGCATCGAATCGTCCGGCGCGCGGCTCAGCGGCGCGGTCTTGCACTTGTCGTCGGCGTAGATCTTGAGCTCGACGCGCAGCAGCTCGTCCGATTGGTCGGCCTCGTCCGAGATCTGCCCCAGCCGATCGCCGTGCCCTTCTCGCCGGCGATGGTGCCCACGGCCTTGGTGCTCACGCTCACGGGCGGGAACGTCGACGGCGACGCGAGCGTCACGACCGCCACGTCGTACGAGAGCGTCGAGGCGTTGAAGAGCGGGTTCATCTGGGTCTTGGCGATCGCGATGCGTTCGCCGTCGGTTGTTCCCTGCAGGAAGTGCGTGCCGACCGCCGCAAACTTGTAGTAGCCGCGTCTCACGCAGTGCGCGGCCGTGAGCACCTTGGTGGGTGCGATGAGCGAGCCGCCGCAGTTGCTCACGCCGTCGCTCGTCTCGCGGAGACCGACGAGGTATGTCTTGGACTTGGCCGGCACGACGTCGCCGCCGACGATGAGCGGGCGGATGACGATTTCCTGCGCGGCGGCTGAGGCGGAGGCGACGAAGAGAGCGAGCAGCGCGAGCTTCATGGCTGGAAAAGAGAGGAGTGAGCGAGTGGCGTCGAAAGAAGCAATGGGAAACGCGCTGAACGAGGGCACGTGGGGCGCACGCCATTCCACCTCCTGGGCGAGGGACCACGTATACGAATGCGGGCTGGATGATACAGTCTGCCGCTTCTCCCCACCACATAGACGGACAGTGGTAGAGCGAGCACAGACAGGACTGCTCTTGTCGTCGTTGGTGGAAAACCCTCCAGTGGTGTGTGTCCCTCGAAGCCGCTGACGAAACTACTAAATAATCCATCGAAAAGACGTTTCAAATCTTTCCCAGATCCAAGCAACGATGCCAAATTTTCACGCACTGAAACCAACTTCTCTCCGGAGGGAACAAAAAGATTTCTGGATATTGGTGCGAGCTGAGACTCCCAGGAGAGGACTAATCGTCGTCGTCCCAGCGCTCCTTTGAGTGTGAAGTTTTAGTTCTCCAACTGATGGCATTGTTGAAGGAAGTAGACAGGCGCCACCACTGACTGTTACTCTTTATGTGCAAAACTAAAATGTGTCAACTGGAATGTAGCGCACTTGACTTCCCGACGACGGTCAGACGGTTAAGCGTGAATTCTTAGTGACGTCCAAACTCTTCAAATCCTGTCGGCACTTCAGGATTTAAAGATCGTGATGAAAGACGAGGTTCATCTGGTCGTAGCAATTTGGAAACCTACTCATCCATTCGAGAAAACGTCCGGTTTCTCAGTTTTCCCTCTTCGATGGGTCATAGAACCGATTTTTTTTAAATACGATACGGTATTTGGATCACGAAACTGGAGTTTTCGACAAAAAAAGTTAACTTTTTGTCTCGCTGACCGCCGTGAGCGAAACACCCTCACCCTCGACGCTGGGAGAAGATGCTCGATATTGGTACTTGAAATTCTGTATCACGGAGAACAACAACTACCCCTAAGGCCTTACTACTACTGAACACGGATTTTCTTGTCGCGGCTCATGATATACTTGATACCGAGAATCGACATGGTCGTGAGCGCGTCGACGATTTCGTACTCTCGCTGGCCCGTTTCTCGGTTCACGACGATCTGTCCGGACTGCGCCGCGTCGATGAACAAGATCTTGCCCAGGTACGCGTCGCTCACGAGCCGCAGCTTGCGCTCAAAGATACTCTTCTTGGTGGTGATGGACTCGGTCAGGTTACTCGTGCGCGCCGGCTGGATCACAAGCGGCTTGTCCGACCTTTCGGGCGAGTATTTCAGCGCTGCAGCTGCTACTTCGACGGTCATCACGTTGGTCGCGGTCGTCGGCGGCATGCTGCTGAACGCGGAGCCTTTCGCGCCCTCGAAGACGCCCATCTCCATGGCCTTGGCGATCGGATAGCTGAAGCGGCGTGGCTCTTGCGAGAACCCGTTGTCGTGGAAGATGTAATCGCCGGCGAGATGCACGAATCCACTCGGACCGGACAAATAGAGCAGCTGCAGCAGCGAGCCGATGGACATCTTGATGAAGGCGTGGCCGTCGGACACGACGTCGTCGTCGTACGGACAGAGACCGAGCACCTCGGCCGCCAGGAAGCCGTCCCATCCGGCGATGAAGTACCGCTTCTGCAGGAACCGCATGAGGCTGTTGTTGGCGACGTACTTGTACTTGGTACCGAGCAGCGCGAGTCCAAGCACTTGGCTCACTGCTGTCAGCGTGCCCAGCATCGTAAACATATCGCAGCCGACCTCGCTCCCCCAGAAGCCCGCGATATCGAGGGGCCCTCCGTAGGCTCCGATCTTGTACGGTACCATTCGCTTCATGAACGAGACGTCTCCTCGGATGGCCAACAGCGCGATTGCGATCAGCAGCAAGAGCAGGTAGTACACTCGGTAGCTGAGGAACATGGCCATGCCGTCAATGTTCCACTCGATCTTCTCGCGCGTGCCGGCTTTGATGAGCCGAACCGAGCGCAGGTAGCGAGCGATGAGCTTGAGCACAAACTTGAAAATGGTCTGCACGAGGCACATGATCCACGCGAACTTGGTGATGGCCATGAGCAGGAGCATGACGCTCTCGAAAGCGACGCGCACGATCAGCAGCGACGAGGCCATCTGGTTCACCGAGTACGTGGCGCGAATGTTGACGACGGCGTCGAGGATCGCGAGCCACATGAAGAGCCAGTGGGTCATCCAGTAGTCCAAGAGCGCGATCAGCGAGCCTTTAAACGTGATGAGCGAGCGCGAGTTCCCAGAGACCACCGTGGTGAGGTCCATGAACGGCATGAGATACCGGACGAGGGGTTGTTTGCCCGTGTATCGCACCCCGTGTGGGAGGTACTCGACGCTGCGCGTGTGGAACAGAGCCAGCATGATGCCCTGGATGATCACCACGATCGCGACGATGCCGTACACGTAGGGAGTGAGCACTTGGACCCATCCGCCCGGCGGCACGACCATGAGCATCTCGGCTTGGTCGCTCGCGAGTTGCTCGTGCCGCCGGAAGAGATCGCCTAGTACACGTTCATTCGCACGCCGGACCGCAACGTCCGGACGTTCGGCGAAGACGTGAGCGTCTGCACGCGTATCAACACCAACTCGGCGCCCGTGCTGCTGAGCTGGTACGACGACTTCTGGGGCAAGAGCTTTATCCATCGACTCCACGAGGGACCGCCGCCAATGTGTTGACTGCCGAGCCGGCACTGCTCGCGACGATCATCAGCTTCATCCCAGCGGACCGTACGCCACGCCAAGCGCTAGAAGGAGAGAGTGAGGATAGACACAAGGACAATGATAACCAAGATCCGCCAGCGAGCGGCCGCGCCGAAGCGGTGCTGCAAATCATCGCGTCGCTCTGTCGCGCGATCCCAGGACTCGGCAAGCTCGTGGGACCGTCGAACGAAACGCTCTGGCGCGAGATGGTGCTCGCGCATTTTGACTTCTCGCTGGACAGTTGGGAATTCAACGTGGAAGACTTGTGCGAACTGCAAGAAACGGCGCTTGAGAGGTTGGGATACATTCGGCAGAAGTATGTTGGCGACTACTACAGTATCGAGCAATGGAATCAGCGGTGCAACCATCCGGTCAAGCCGTTCATCGACGCTTGGAAGGAGGCTCATCCTGGCGACGACGATGCGGAGTGGATCCTGGGCGAGAGTCTCTAGCGCTGGCAGTCACTCAATGTCATCTTCCGCCCCAGCCAGTTCCAGTTCCTCCGACAGATCCACGAGACCTCGACACCCAACGCGATCGGTCAGTGGCCACCAAACGAGGACGCGTTCTCGTTGTTTTGCGATCTGACGCTCGTACAACGGATGTCCACACTCAACCGCCAGGAGTTCACGACGTGGTCGGACGGCGAGCAGTTCGTCTATCCCTGTCTTCTCGGGCAACTTGACAGTGAGATCGACAGCGATGGGTACGCGCTGCTCGAGCATTGTGGGTTCAATCCACACTACTGGGCCGGAAGCCCCGCGGCCAGTCCTCGATGGTCTGGTTTCGACGGACCACTCCCTGAAGACCCAAAGCTGGACGAGCGCACAGATATGAACGAGGTCTGCTCGGACGAGGAGTACACGGT